>PVKB01000339.1:736299-793000 GCA_004027205.1 Ctenodactylus gundi
AAAAAAAATGCTCAACTTCATTGTAAACCTTAAATTTTGCGCTTATACATATCAATAAAATATGAAAAAAAAGATTTGCAGCAAGTGTATTTCCTAACTTTGCAACAGGAAAATGGCATGCTTCTCATGTTCCACAGCGTTCTTTGGCCTACAAAGAAGTTTCTAACTAGTCAATATGATGTAAAAAAAATAATTTCACAAAACATAACCTTAAATAAAACAAGCTAATTCCCTCATAAAAGAACAGCTCTGATTTATTTCTACCCAAATCTTTCACAATTCACTGGAAATATGTGTATTTTAAAATTTGTATTGCAGACGGCTAAGCTCCAGTATGAAACTCCTAGAAATAATAATAATAAAAATTTAGCCAAGTCATAGGCTACAAAATTAACACGAAAAAAATCAATAGTTTTTCTCTATACTAATAATGAACTTATATAGCAAGAACTCAGAAAAACAATTCCATTCTCAATAGCTCAGCAAAAAACTTAAATACCTAGGTGTATACCTAACCAAGGAAGTGAAAGACCTATATATTAAAAAAAACTGCATTACATTGAAGAAAGAAGTTATAGGAGACACTAGAAAATGGAAAGGTATCCCCTGCTCTTGCATAGGCAAAATAAATATAGCCAAAACGACTATATTACCAAAACTGAAATACGGATTCAATGCAATTCCTATCAAAATACCTACAAGTTTCTTCAAAGAACTTGCAACAATAATCCTTAAGTTCATATGGAGCCAAACGAGACCAAGAATAGCCAAAGCAATTCTGAGCATCAAGAACAAAGCAAGAGGCATAACAGTTCCAGACATCAGGCTATACTATAAAGCCATAGTTGTAAAAACAATTTGGTACTGGCACAAAAATAGACAGACAGACCAGTGGAACAGAATTGAAGATGCAGAGACAGACCCAAATATCCTCAATTACTTAATCTTCGACAAAGGGGCCAAATGCATACAATGGAAAAAGGACAGCCTGTTCAACGAATGGTGCTGGGAAAACTGGAAATCCACATGTAGAAGAATGAATCTAGCCACACACCTATCACCATGCACCAAAATCAAATCAAAGCGAATCAAAGACTTAGACATTAAAAATGAAACACTAAACCTTCTAGAAGACAAATTAGGCAAATTCCTAAAAGACACAGGGGTAAAGACTTTCTTGACAAGACATTAAGAGCAAAAGAAATTATCCCCATTATCAACAAATGGGATCTTATCAAATTAAAAAGTTTCTGTACAGCAAAGGAAACTATTAACATTGTAAAAAGAGAACCAACAGAGTGGGAAAACATATTTACCACCAACGTCTCAGATAAGAAGCTTATAACTAGAATATACAAGGAGCTGAAGAAAAGTAAGCCTACCAAAATAAAGGATCTTCTTGAAAAGTGGGCAAATGAAATGAGACAGTTCACTCATGGAGAAATGCAAAAGGCCAATAGATACATGAAAAGATGTTCAACATCTCTAGCCATGGGAGAAATGCAAATCAAAACAACGCTAAGATACCATCTCACCCCAGTGAGAATGGCCTATATCAACAAGTAAAGTAGTAATCAGTGCTGGCATGGCTGCAGGGAGAAAGGAACCCTCCTGCACTGCTGGTGGGAATGTAAATTTGTACAACCCCTTTGGAAAGCAGTATGGAGAGCTTTGAAAAGACTAGAAATAAATGTCCCCTTTGATCCAGCGACACCCCTCCTGGGAATATATCCAAAAGAGGTCAAAGCAACATACAACAGAGATATTTGTATACCCATGTTCATAGCAGCACAAGTAACAACAGCTAAAATATGGAAGTCACCAAAATACCCTTCAACAGACCAGTGGATACACAAATTGTGGTATTTATACACAATGGAATGCTATGCATCAATAAAATCCAACAATGTGGAGGCTTTTACAGGCAAATGGAGGAAGCTTGAGAACATCATGCTTAGTGAAGTAGTCAGAAGCAGAAGGTAAAACATCGAATGGTCTCTCTGACATGAGAGACCCAGATCACAACTCCTATGGAACTTAAAAAGAAAAACAATGAAACAGGGGGTCGGGTAGGGGAGACTGGAGGGAGGGGAGGGGAGGGGGAGGGACAAAAGGAGAGCGGGAAAGTCCTTGTCACGTAGACAAGATAGGTATGTGCACAAAATGCTCAACTTCATTGAGAACCTTAAATTTTGCACATATACATATCAATAAAATGGGGAAAATTTTGTATTGCAATACAAATGAGCCTTATAATATTACAGACATAGTGTGGACAGGTCAGAAAAATCAAACAATGGTATCACATGGTAGGATGGATACTTTAATCTAGCTTAATGCTTCTGTGTTCCACTTTTACTTAGATCAGCGACATTTAGTTTGGTGTAATTTACAAGTTTATCTCAAAATAAAGATTATATGTTGTTCACCAAGGGCGTGAACTGAGCTTACTCAGAATTTTGTCTCCCTAATATCCCAAACATCTCTTACAAAACTCTGCTTTGTGTTGGGATCTGCAGGATATAGCTTGCAGCTAGCACTCCAACATTTTATATGCCGCATCAGATCCACGGTCAGTGTTTAAGCTTAGCTGTACCTGGTAACTGCCCTGAAAACAGAGCTTCTTCATTTAAACAATGCTGAGGTGAAATCTATGTTCCATCTGACTTATTAACTAACGCTCAATTGATTTTTAAGAACACAAGTGTCTAGCTACTCAAGAAATTGTGCAGATTAATGCACCTCTACCATCATTCTTGCAAGGCAAAGTTTTGGAGTAGATATGAGTCCAAACAATAATAGAACATAAATGATGATAAATGAACCAAGAAATTTTCTTGGTTAATTTTGAAGAAAGAGATGGGCTTTCCAAAAACTTATGACATAATCACTAATGGTTTATTTATTTATTTATTTATTTATTTTTAGTATGGATGGTTGGACTCAGGATCTTTGGTTTTTTGTTTTGTTTTGAGGCAGGGTCTCACTCTGTACTCCAGGCTAGCCTCCAACACAAAGTAATCCTTTTACCTCAGCCTCATGGAACTCTCAGGGACTTTGAACAGTGCAACCCCTCCAGGTCTCAGACTCTTTTTATAATTTTGACTCAAGGTGTTGTTAAATTACTAAGCTCCCAACCTGGGCTCAAGATTGTGATCCTCTTGACTCCCTCTCCCAGAGTCCTGGGATTATAGGCCTGTGCAACCATGTCTATCTGCACAATTACATTTTATAAATGCTATCAATGAGAAAATTGGGAGAGAGATCTGATGAGATGTAGTGGTATATAATATCAATCTACCCTTCCATAACACTTATTAACATATAACACTGAGTTCTTTGGTGGCACAGGGCAGTTTTTAGAAATATACCTTGAAAAATTATAATACCAGTAAAACCTCCAATAATATCAGTAGCATGAAGTATAGCAAAAGGATGTTTAGAGAATAATAGTGCATTGCCAAAGAAATAAACTCTCAATAGATACTAAGCACAGAAACATACTTAAAATATTACAAAAGAATCACATGAACTCTATCAAGATTACCAGTTGGCTCTATGTATTTACATGACTAGACTCCATGTGCCTTATTTGTAAAATAAGATTAGAAAAAGGGCCTATATTAAAATCGAAGGGAAGCATGGTTCCTGCACCTTTACAATCTGCTCACCCCTCTCTTCCATCACCAGTTCTGATCTTCTAGTATAGTATTTCCTTTTACCTTACACGAGTGGAGTGTCCAGTTGAAACATTAAAAAAAAAAAAAAAAAAAACTTCGGTTTCTTCATGATATTTAAACATTTTTATAAAAAAAATTGCTTGATTTTTCTCAGTAGCTTTTTGAGAACTTTCATTATAGTCTGCAGCTGCTCAATACTGCCAAGGTAAACCTCTCAGGAATTATGTCACTTTCATTCTTCTAAGATGGACAAGAAAAGGTGATGATGGAAACTTATTAGAAAAAAAAATATTCCTAGAAGTCTGGAAATATTACTTGATATATGGAATTCTAGTCTCTCCATGTTAATGCAGAGTGGCTGATAGTTTTGTCTTTAATAAGTGACACACTTGTTAAATTCAAAGGAGGTAGAAAAAAATTAAATACATTTCCAGCCAAAACACATAGCCAGTTCTAGTCGAGACTTCAAATTGAGTATTTTCCAGCTTCACTGTGGCTGTATTATTTACTCACATGTTAATTTTTTTCTAAAACAATGGCTCAAACTTGATAGGCCATTTACAAATCAAAACGAACAGAGCCAGTGCCAAATTCTTCTAATCAAATCTTCTTTCTCTACACTATTGTAGAATTTAATTTATGACTAATGGCAAGTCATGGTCAACTCCCCCATGTTTCTACACTTTCCCCACCTTGACTAACTCTTTTAGAAAGTATCTAAAACTTTTCCCAAACAGTATTTTAGATATTACAATGTCTTAGATTCCTATATGTATCTATACATATCTTTTAATAATTCATCACAGCGTTGTACTTGAAAATTTCTCATTCGGCCAAAGAATTTTCTTGCTGAACAAGAGTCCTATACTTTCTGGGGACAGAAAGAAAAAAAAAATCCACACTACCAGAGATCAGCCACAACAACCAACAACATGGCAGAACAATTTGGGAAAACAAGAAGAAAAATTTTACAAAAACGTAATCCTTAGTGTCTCTACAGAGAGAGACCTACTTCCAACTTCTATGGAACAACAGCAGAAGGTCAAGAGGTGGTGAAGTGGTACATGGAGTAAGAGCTGCCTTGAAGGCCTCTCTCAGCACCTGCTGCAGGAAGCCCACCCAAAAGGATACAGCAAGGGCAAAAACGTTATTACATGCGCATCTTTTTCTCTTTCAAAACTAAACATGAGTCAACAGAAATGTGATGCCACTGAGTTTGCTCTCCTTCAGCCTTTAGCAAATGCATCAGCCATTTTTTCTAGAAGTCATTTCATTGAATTTAAATGGTAGAAAACAAATTCAAGAGTTCTGAACACATTATTTAAATTAAGTAAAAATCATATTTCAAAGATAATATGAATGAATTGGAACTATTAAAATATTTAAATTATGCACGGAAACTGTTCTCTTCCCTGGTATTATAAAGGATAACTAAAAGTTAGAAGGGACAGTGTCAAGATGGCAAAGATGTAGGATAGCATTGTCAGCGGCTCTGCGTGAACTTAGAAGACTGAGAATTAGTGAAGGAAATTTCTTTAGAGTGTAGTTTAGCAAATCAGAGGGCCATCTAGATCTCAAAGATGGCCGGAGGACAGATGAAAAAACCATAAGCACAACCAGGTGAGTCCAAAGTGCCCGGATAGCGCCGGGATCTCAAGCAAGAGGTGATTGCCTGGGGAGAATTTCAGCCAACATGGAAGCCTAGAAGGTACCAGACGTTATTGTGGCTCTGTGCACCAAACATAAAGGACCCTCAGCCACAGTGTGTCAAAGCCCACTTAGTTATGAGAAGAGAGTGGATCCTGGTGTTGCAAGGCCTCTGAGTTTATGCACAGCAACCTGAGAATACAGCGCAGGATGAACATCTAGTTGCAAGCGCATTCTGAGTTCTCTTAGAAAATAGTCTCTTCACAAATTATGCTCCCGGGAATTCAGGAAAGAGCAATAGCAACAGAGAAGGGGACAAGACTGTAGTCTACCTGAGAGATTTCAGCCCAAGAAGAACATGTCTTACAAAACAAAGGTTTCATCCTCCCACCCTAACAGTGGCATATCTTTCCAACTGAGAACAGAAACAGAGGAAACTGGCCCTCCCCTCCCCCTCAGGTGGCTAGATCAAAGGTACTGGATATAGAGACTTCCCATTCAAAACACACAAAAATAATCAAAAAATTTCCTCATTTTCTCTGAACAGGGTAAACTAGATGATACAAGGAAAACTTAAAATAAAAATCAATTAATCATCATTACTGATTATCCATTAAAACATCTCTATGTGATGCTCAACCTCTACTCTTTTGAACTTTCCTCCTAATTCCATTAAAATTGGAGATTAGCTGTTGCTGCTGTAGAAGAGTTAAAAAATTACACAACAAATTTGTTATCAATGCTTTATTGTTGAAAAAAAAATTGAAATTCTCTGGCACATAAAACAATTATTTCTACAAAAGGAAAGCCTACAAATCTTGATAATTTATACAAATAACAGTTTTTCAAAAAATAAAATTTTAATTTAGTAAACTTGTCTTGTGCTCTATATTTTTAGCACTGTCTGCAATAATCCACCATAAATCCCTGAGAGGAGACATTTTTTGATCATATCCTAAGGCCCCCCCAGAACTCCCCCCACCCCCGAGTTGGTCAGTTACTAAGTCCAGCCCTGTAGTGAAAAGTGTCAGGGACTTTTAGTTATTAAAAAATCATGCATTTTGTACGACACAGACCCAATTATTAATGCTACTTGGGAACTGAGTCACCTGAAGTGCCTCTACTGCGCATTCAGTCAGCCTATTAAGAACCATGTGTTGAAAGAAGAACAATACAATAAAAAGACATAAGATGTCAACACTAGACAGTCATCATAACTATTTAATAAATAAAAATGTTAGGCAATGAATTTATCTTTATAGTCTTATATTAAATTATTTTTTGTAACTGCCAATGAACTAAAAGATGAAAAATACACTTCAACCCATTATTTTGGTTTGACCAAGGGTCTGATGTTATTAAATGTTAAATAACATTCTGAAAATACAGTAATTTAGTTATAATTTAACTTTTGGCCCTTCAGTGAAATGTTTCCAAAATAATGTACATATTATAGGAGGGCCTTCATATTAATGCCAACCAAAAATCTCTTATACATTTGCCCTTCTCGAAAAGACACGAATGCCATAGAACCACCTAAGTTCTTTATCAGACTGTATTCAGATACTCAACATACAGAACATAGAAAAAACATAACATGTATTTGCATGCCCAGCTTCCCTTGAATGGAAAAATTGATCACATATACATGGAGTGAGTAAAGAAGGGAGAAAAGGCTAATTTCAATTACAGAGAACTGGCTTAATGAATCAAATTTTTTGTTCTTCTTTTATTGTAGAATAATAAATAAATAAATACAAGGGAATAGTATAGCTAATTTCTCTGTGAAGAGTTTGATGTGTTAATGCATTGGTCTTTGATGAGACTTTTGGTAGCAAAGTTTCTCTGTAAGCCAGTATCATTCAATAAATGTTCTTCTCTACTTCATTTCTAGTCTTTTCCTCATGAAATAATCATTGACATGGCTAATAGCAAGTAATGAAACAAAAAGATACTATTTGGTAAGGAAAAATAGTTTGCAGCTGAGAAAAGCTCTCAGCAGAAGACCTGAAGACCTAAACATAAGCAGGCTAATACTATATTGCAGTTGGAAATCAGTCATTTTTGACATTTCAGAAAAAGTGAAATGAGAAACAAACAGTTCCTTGAAAATGTATCTGCACTGTTCAGGTACCTATTAGAAACTGATTAGCATTTTACACCAAATCCTCGCAAAACACAAAATCACTGGCAATAATCATCACGTATTATTTTGTGCACACTTGTTATTTTTAAGTAGCAACATCCGGGAAGCACTAAGTACCATGTTTAATCACTACTGGTGAACTACTGGAACACCTAAACTTCCTTCACCTTTATCCACATGGGCCTGTTAAACAACAATAGCCATTTTAAAAGGTAATTTCAAAAGAATGCAATAAATTTTACTAGGCAATTTGGGGGGAAATACTGACAACATTAAAAAAAATGCCTGCCCGACCTATAAAAGTCCTCTCCAGCCTATCTTACACCACCAGTGTGAAGTGTGGCTAGCTCTACTCTCCATATTTTTTTTCTGAATGTGAAAAACAAATGCTGTTCAATAGTGGAAAGCCTGTAACCTCCACATCCTAAAACACTATGTGCATGAGTTCAGAAACAACTTTAGATTCTGACAGACTCTGACCAAAAAAAAAAAAAAAAAAAAAAAATTCAAACAAACAGACAAAAGTTGTCTGAGCTTGAGAAACTGATAAACAGGCTGCCCCAGGGAAGGAAGACAGCAGCATGAGGACAACCAGGGGCTCACTGGACTCAACTACACTTTAATCTCTCCCAGTAACACTTAAACTTAACAGTTTCCTGCGGCTGAATGGACACTCTGACTTCCTCTCACAGTGTTTAAGGAATAATATAATTTCAAAAATTAGCTTTCCAAAGGAACAAAATCTGTAAGGTAGACACTATAGTCTCTTTTAAGAATGCTGAGAGATTCTACTTTAAGTGCTCTGGTTTAGGGTCTATGGGTAACAGTTACATCCTCCAGGAGGTTTTTGATATTCCCCTTTTTGGTGTTAATGGCTGTGCCAACAGCAGAGTGGATTCTCCCAGAAGTGGCAATGATTTCAGTGAACTCAGCCCTGGTCATGGATTCCAAAATAAGCTCTAACATGGCACTTCTGGGAAATTTGGTGTGTTAATGAAGCCAGCTTTTTTATATGGAGGAGGATGAGGTTTCATCCTCCTGTATCAGGTCTTGGACGTCTTTAAGCCTTGCTTTTCCATGATGTTCCATAGCTTGCGGAGGTTGGACTGTGTGATGATGTCATCTGGCTTGAGCTGCAGGGCCCTCAAGTAGTTGGTCTCGGCCTTCTGGAGTCGGCCATTGAGGTGCAGAATGGCTCCCAGGTTCATCAGGGCAGCAGGGTACTGCAACAGGGATAGGACAAATTCAGAGTCTCTTTCAAGCTTTCCTTCTTGAGAAACAAACTCTTCATTCATTCACTTGCAAATGATTCCCTTGCTAGAGACATTTGATGGTGCCAGTTTAGCAATTTATACAAATAGACAATAACCTAGGAGGGGAAAAAAAACCCTTTCAAATATCTGAAAATATCTGACATGTAGGTATTCTGTAGTGGGTGCTTTAAATAACACAGACAACTAGGAAATAATATATTTTCTCTTTAATGAAACAGTATAGATACAAACACTTAATAAACCTATCTGTGTGACCTTTCGAAAATAGAGTTTAAAATGATACAATTTCAGATAAAATTGAACTTTGTAAAACTTAAAGACAGATGCAAATAAAGTGAAATATCTACTAATATCTTCTTAGTAATATTATAGGCTTTTTATGAAAAAACAAATTTCACTGTTGTTTTCAGAGTAACAACTTTGAAGAAAAAAATCAAATGTAAAACTAAAGCTGTTTCTAAGTCTAAATATTTTACTAAGACGAAGTTTTTCTAAAAGCTAGTTTAAAGAATTTCTAGTGGTGAAAACAAAACAAAAACGTAAACAATATTACAAAGATATATGGTACAAAAATGTAATAAATTTTTATAATACTTATTAAAATGTAAAGTGATTCTTACAAAAATTCCAATCATGAATAATTTCAATAGAAACCTAGAATGTGAAAAAAGTTACAAGTTTTTGAAAAATACCAGTTATGTTGCACTAGTCTAGCGCTAAGTTTCCATCTTCAAATTCTTGTTCATTGGTTGACAAGGAAGTACTTCCCAAAGGCGGAGACAGTCTGTTTGCTATCTACACATACAAGCTGTTCTATTTTTGTCACTAGACCATTCTGGCTATCATTCTGGCAGTCACTTAAATGCGTATTTCAAATATCAGATAAAATAAAGTTTACATTATAATTATACTTTCATTTTATGGTTAGTATCAACTGTTTATTGCTCATCAACTGTGTGCCAAAGCTTAAAATACTTCCCAATTATCTTTACAATTTATTACTTTCTCAATGAATGCCTTTTTATCAGCAGAATCCATCAGATTCTGCTCTTTCACATAAAAGCAATTACTTCCAAACCAAAACAATGCAGGGAGTAGGGTGGAATTGTTCAGGATAAACTGACAAGGGAAAAAGTATGATTAGATTCACCTTTTAAGAAACCTGAGTTTGAGTTTTCACTTAACCCCTGAACTGGGGCGAAGTATATTAACATATTTATGCTAGTATTCTCTCACTTGTGAAATACTCAAGTAACACTGTCTTTGCATGCTATCAATTATATGAAAAAAATCCATGCAGCAGAATGTTGATACAAATAAGATTACACATGTCATTTTTCCTAGACTCCTGCTTGAGGTGTAGCATGAGTATCTTCTTTAATTTTTGTGTGGTACAGTCATTATGATTTCAAATTCAGTGGATATGTGTCTCTATGTGCATTCTAAAATTTTAAGTTCTTGAGTACTGGGTCTCATTTTATTTGCAATCAATCCTTCCTTGTCCCCCTTTTGGTTGGTTGGTTGCTTGTTTGTTGTAGTAGGGACTGAATGCAGGAGTATTGTGTTACATCCACAACTCTTCTTTAAAGAACTTTTGTTTTGAGACAGGATCTCACTAAGTGCTCAGGTAAGCTTCAAATTTGCCACGCTCCTACCCCAGCCTCTCTAGTAGCTGAGATTTTCAGGGATGTGCCACTAGGATGGACTAGTTTCACATTTTTCTACATTCATTTTTTCCCTTATCCAAAAATAATAATAATAAAGCTGCAAATATAAGCTGAAACTGACCTTGAAAAACCTTTTGGTCAGGATGACTCCATACTTGTCAAGAAAAACACAGATAGTCAGTTTCTAAATTTACACACCAATCCAAATGAACACAGCTCTAAATTACATTTGCAGTGAAATGTTCCACAGTGGAAACTAAAAATAATACCACCTACTTCATCTTCCTGAAAGATATTGTATCATGCCACTGTTACTATCTCAATGTCTGGACACATTTCCGAATTACATTCCCTCACAGTGCTTGGTATAATTATTGATAAACAGCTACTAAACTGATGGTAAAATGTGTTCGCAGCCTGAATTAGTAGAGATGCTAAGTAGATTAAATGTTCCAGTTTCTTATTATCCTGAGTAGGAAGAAAGGAAATGGGAGGGAGGTCCATTGATGGAGATCGTTGCTTACTAACCAGAAATAGAAGACGTCTAGCAATGGGGCTGAGAGAAACCAGATGGCCCTGTGGGACAGTTATTTTTCTTCAATCACGTTGTTACCATCTCTGAATCTGTACTGGGTGTACCCACTTTGCACATGCAATGCAAAGTGACCATTAAAAGCGCTCAGAGGTTATGGATCAGGTGACTTAAGGTCAAAACTAGCTCTACTACAGAGAAGTGTGCACTTGAACAAGGGACTGAGGGTTTTAGACCCCAGTGTCTTCTATGAATGGGAAGACAAGAGTATTTGACTCATTGGGTAGCTGAAGAAGATTTCATGACAACTCAAATATAATAACATCTTTTTTCCTTTTCTTTTAGCTCTTTCTCATCATTTCAAAAATAAAAAACAGATTCCCTTATGAATATTCCTGAAAACCACTGAATCCAGATGCTGGGGATTTTCAAATTGGCCCTATTTTTAGCAGCTTTGTTAGGATAATCCTGTAAGACATGGATGTGAAAATAAACGCTGAAATATGCCAACATGGCTACACAAATACATTTTAGGATTCCAAATTGTGGCCTGACATTCTTTTGACCTTGGGAGTTACCTTCCTGCTATCAAATGATGAGCGAGATTTTAGTATTTTAATATTATCCTAAGAAAACACAATTAGGAAGTTAAACCTGCTGTATGAATGGATTCTGAATGCTAACTATAATGTTGTTTTTGTAATAACTCTATTTTTGCATTATCCATAATAGCATGTTTCTTATTAAACAAAAATAATCATAAATTACAGAAGATGAGGGCAAATAACAGATCTAAAGGAAGCTCATATGTATATTAACTTCTCTCTCTAAAGAATAAAAATAAAGTAAAAAACGTGCCTATTTAAGAACATCCTTCCACATTTTTAATTGTTTTTACATCTTGGGTCTAGTAATAACATTTTGGTTTGAATATAAATCTACTTTGATATAAAATTATTTTGAAAACCTACCCATATACATTACATAATACTTAAAACATCATTCTAGTGTGCTATTTATGCTATAGGAAACTGACAACATTTACAAACAGTTCTGCAAAAATATGATGGAATAAGTAGTTGAGTAGCATTACCCTAGACAGATGGTTTGAAAATGTCAGCAGTTATTCTGTGATAAACAATCTCAAGTGTTTACTATATACCTTTGAAAAAACCTGTATGTTTTTTGTCTTCTAAGACAATTGCTTTATTTTTTTAAAGCCGATGGTGTCTCGCCTGTATAGCAGTGGCTAGGGTATCTTGATGGATGCTCACTGGGCTCAACCCCTGCCAGTCATCCAACTCAGAGCACAAACGGAGTTCAGAGAGACAATGGTCTCACCTATGTGCTCCGCAGAAATCCAGAATTTTAGGGGCTCCACAGAAATGCAGAATTTCAGGCCCTAACTACTGAAGAATGTGAACTTAAATAAGGTCCCCAGGCACTTTGTATTCTCTTTAACATCTGAGAGCCACTGCTGTAGAGGTCACTTCTACATCAAAGACCATCACTTCACAGCTTGTGTGGTGAAATTTCCTATTAGAGGTTAAAGCACATAGAACAAAGTCTGTCAGATCAAATATCTATCCCCTTGTAAAGCAGAATTCTTCTCTTGGTTATGCATTTATTTAAGTCAGTGAATGTTCAAGTGAAATTTTATTAACAGAAGCTGTGATTAGACAGAGAAGGTATGCACGTAGGGCATGCTAAGGATTTCTACACAGATTTTAGAAGCACCTACCCATCTAAATGAATGCAAGAATTTCAGGAGCTGTCTGATTATATACTGTGTCACTGCTGTCTGCCGGCTGTAACTCATGGGCTGGGATGAGAAATCCACCGACAATTGTTGCTGTCTTCCCACACGCACATTGTCTTTTATTGAAGACAGCTGATGAAATTTCCAGCATGTTAACCAAGGCAGGCAACAGCTTAAAGACCAGTAACATGGGGCTCCTGGATCTCTACAACAAATGACGCCACCTCCTCCTTCAGAGACTAGAAAGAAGAACCAGACTTTTCTTGTTTCCTTGAAGAGGACAGATGCTTTACATCAAAAGAGTTGACTGGCAGCCATACTGAGGCAGCAGATGACGTCTTTCTCCAAGTCTCTGGAGTATTGTGCCTGAATTGTTATTTTACTGTGGTCTTTGCTTATTTCTCCAAAGTCAGAGGGAATACACAAAATTTAAAAAATGCATGTTCATTGGGGTAGGGTAGAGCAAAGGCAAGATTGTGGAGGTCTGATTTTAGTCCAAGCTCACTGAGGCTCCCAAGGACCCAGCAGAGCTCCTAGGTATCCCAAATATACAGGGTTAGAACGCAAAGTCATTTTTCAGGGCTTAGCCTATCATATGCACTTGGAAAGAAACTAGGGGAGGATAAATGGTGGTATTAGGTGGGGATGGAGAGTTGAGAATTCGTTTTTTCTAGAAGCAGGACAGAAGTTTGGAAGGAGGATCTAATAAGGTTCTGGAGAGAAATAAAGGGGTCTGGATGCACCAATTAGTCAGCATTTGCGAATCCAAGGAGTCGGCGGGCTCTTTACATCCTGTTAGTTCCCACAGCTGGCCACCATCCTTTTACGAAGGACAGTCAAAAGGTAAGACAAGATATGGGAGAGATGAAACGAGATAATTGAAATAAATCTTTCTAATTTAAAAATTATCTTCTATTTTATGCATTCATCTCCAAAGGATCTATTCATGTTGTTGTAATTATCTGTAAAAGTGTTATTTACTCTTGTATGAATGAAGTAAATGACTTTTGTACTACACAGTTTGAGGTTAACTACCTTCAATTTTCCTCATGACTATAATTTGCAAACAAACAGTTCAGACACCCAGATGATTACAAAAGGTTTGCTTTTTAAAATAATTACAAAATAACTTAACAGTGCTGCATACTATCATTCAACTGAATTCCACTGAAATTGTTTACCCCGTTGAATTTATTGGAGTAGTGACCATACATGGCCAGCTTTGCTCACTTTGAGTTATAAACACATTCAGAAATACATAAATGGAAAATAGTATTTACATATAAAATTGAGTTCTCTGTTTATTTTTGCCTCACATAAGAAAAACATTTAATAAATTACTAACCTATTAAGAAAACAGGTTAAGTTTTTGGAAAAAGTATGTCCTGGACTGAGAAGGTATTAGATACTTCTACCTCTGTAGTTCCAATATCCCCCCTTTCATTACCCAATGGCGAGCTTAGTGGTCTATGTTTGCACAAGAACTCTGAGCGAATGACTCCTAGTCTGCGAATATGCAGGTATCCACCAACATCCAATTGTTAAGTCCTGATAACCAGCTCAACATCTCTCTCAAAGGTTTTTTTTCCAATTACATCTTGTTCTTTTTTTACATTGGCTTAAGCTCTAATAATCTTTAATTATTTAAATAAAATTATTTTGGTAGAGAAAAGGGAATGAGTAGGTATGGTGAACACAGTGATGAGTGATAAAGTAAACAAACAAGTTTTGATATTTTAGGCATACAAAATTTCAGAGACTATAACCAATGCAACAACATAGAGAAAACCAATATTCGGCTTAATACTCACCATCAAGTGCATTTTAATGTTTTTAATTTTACATACCTATAATACAAGCAAATGTTTTTGCAATCTTTAATTTTATGAACTTGTCATCATCCATCATGGAATGCCATTCTGCCAAACTTGCACCTGAAGTTTGCACTTTTAGCCATCATTTTTCAGACGTACTCATCTTCACATATGCAAGGTCAAGTTCTTTCACACTGTCACTGAATGACTGACTTCTCTTTATGATGGGTCCAGACTAAGTAATGGCTGCCATCAATATTATTATGCACATTTTTAACACATAGTTACAGGAGAATTTCTGGAAGTAGAATCGCTGAATCACAGGAAATCTTTCCCCTCACCAGATCTCAGTAAGTATCCTTTCAGACTGTACTAATAAATTACCATCAAATGGTAAGATCTTTCCTTTATTCCATATGCTCAATAATATTTGGTGAATCTCTAATGTGGGTGCTGGGTACTTTGTCCCACCAATCTGAAAAATGACCAGTCCACTAACCCTCTTAATTTTGCTGTGCTGAATATTGTTAAATAATATCTTATTTTCTGTTTAGCTTTCCTGATTAACAGAATGTGCAATAGTTTCACAAGTTTATTAGCTTTTTATACTCCTCTCTCCTGTCAGCGACTCCAATGTTGTTAACATTTGAAAACAGTAAGTTCTTAGCATTTTTCACTAGCTTGTAATATTTGAAAGGTAATGACAAGGAAACACTTAGTACCTCAAGATGGGACCTAAACGGTACTGCGAGGTTAATGTTTTCTATGACTGATAAGCAGATAACCAATGTTTCTAAAAAAGAAAAAATCAGTAGTAAACAAACTGGAAGATCCTTAACACAGATTCGATTTCAGTGGGACCAGACAATTATGGCAGAGATTCAGGAAGTTATAGGGTGGGGTTCAGAGAGGGATATGCATCTTAGGGCAAAAATATGTTAAGATCCTGGAATATTGTATACTGGAAAAAATGCAGCCTCCACCTATCCCGGAAGAACAAATTCTTTTTATAGCTTCTGTGTTCTTCCAGATACTTTATTTACTCCCTGGATTTCTTTTTAATTCCCTTTTCAGGACAAGAAAATAATTACAGAAAACCATGTGCTTCCTATTTTAACTCTTTACTATTCTGTTTCTCTTTACACCATGTGAGTTCAGCAGTTTTCCCATTAATGAATTTTTTTCCTAGAATTCTCCCCAACTTCAATTTTGCCTTTACTCCAGTCTGTTTCCCACCTAAACATTTGTCTTTCTCACACACTAATGCTGTAGCAGTGATTTCAACTTGTGCTGTAAAAAAAGAATCCAGAACCTCCAGGCCAGTACTAAGCAGAAGCTTCAGGCTAGTCCTAAGCAGAACCTCCAGGCCAGCGCTAAGCAGCCCTTTACAACTTGAGCTTCCACGATAATCTCCCCAGGCACATTCAGCCTGAGCCATGCACAGCATCTATTTCTGCCACGTGCTCTTCTCAGCATTCATCTTACCGTAGACCGCTCTTCTCACGGAGTTCTCCTTCCACTATCCTCCTTCTGTTTATGTGAAAGAGTTGCCGACAGAATTTCTCCATGCTCTTAACATACTGTCTACATACAGTAACTGCACCATTTACTACAGTGAATTATAGCTACTCATTACAAGGCTGTCTTCTTTGCTGGAGGGTGAGAAATTCATTGAATGTATTTTAATTGTTCTTACATTGCTAGTGCCAGGCCCTGGCATAGCAAAGAAACACTCATTGAATGCTTGTTGACAGAATATGATTTTGTACGGTTTAGCAGAAAGAAATCACCTGGGAGTGATAAATGATACACTAATAATCTCCATGTTACTTAGCAAACCTTCTTTGAGCACCTACTATATGTCAAAGCTTTGCCAGTCAGTAGATAAAAAATAAACAAGAAAAATATGTTTTAGTATGTGGTTTTAGCTAACTTTTCACCCACTGCAGGCATTTTCCATAGTTATCAGGTGCTGTACATTTATTATCTCAGCTAGATAAAACTGCTGTCCAAACACATGAAGAATTTATTCCCCTCAAGTTTATAGTTCAGTGCAAGGAAAAAGAAAACATTCATAAGCTCTGAAAAAGAATCAGGAATATCTATAAGGAAATTAATAGGACTGAACTAGGTAGGTTATTTTCTTATGGATATAAGGACATATGGCAAGATGCATTATCTAGTTTGCTTAAAGTCTTTAATACTTACAGAACAAAAACAGTGCATGAACTTTCAAAATTGGTAGGTGGCATAAAAATCAATTTTTCACTTTTAAAAGCATTTTTAGCAGATTCCTGACAGCAGAGCCAAGTATAAACTGTAGCCCTAATATCCAAACGTCTGAATTTCAATTAGTTTAGAGATTAAGCTGTCACCAATGAAATTAATAATTTTAACCCTTTGGAACTAGACCACCTTAGAAAAAATTCCTAATAAATATGCAATATTAATCTGAAAAACCAGGGGATCTTTGTAAAATAGTATGATGGAACAAAAACTCAAAAGCAGCTCAATGCTCTCAATTCAAAAACGCTACTTCTTTGTACTTGCACTTTGATACAAACACATTTTGAATAAAGCATCCTTGCAAAAAAGATTTACCAAACTGTAGAGAGAACAAGGGAGAACCACACAGGAAATCAAGTGAATACACAGTGAATTCTGACAGATACTAGAAATGATTCATTTGGATTCTCAGTTTCAACACAGTATTTGTGTTTTTCAAATAGCTTTGAATAAAACAAAACAGGTATAGATGACAAGTGAGACAGAACACTGTATTAAGGGAGTCATTCCAATTTGTCGGTGACACACTTTATCTTCTGTGTTTAATTTTCCCCTCCCACACCTGCCGGTCCCAAAGGGCGTTGCAACATGCTCTTTTAACTTTTACGATGGGTGTGATCACCAGAGTGGAGTACCATTCATTTCTATGGCTTTCAAAAATGCCAACAGCTGTGGTTTAGAGCTAGCAAAGAATGAGACTGTGACAGAATAATTTCCAAAGTAGTGATTATTTCTAATGGATTTTAAAGTACATCTAAAGATTATGACCTCAGGAATTACTTTCAATGAAGATGATCCAATTTCAAGGCTGGGTTTCCTGATGTCTTTAGTGACACAGAACAACTCTTTCAGGATCCAAATGGAAAACCTAGATCCTAAGCTTCCTACATTGCACTCATATCTTTTACAAAATGCCATTAGTACACTGGTTATTTTCATTTGGAAGAAGCACAGAGCTTATCATTTGAAGCAAAGCTATTAAATAGTGTACATAAGAAAAAATCAGATGACTGATGGTGCAGCCTATTTCACGTATGAAAATGAGCAGAATTTTAAAAACACAGAAAAGAACTGGCACAATAAGCAAGCACATGGACATGCTCTGAACAACAACAGCTGTCTGACTTTGCTCATCTGGTAGCTGCTACTGAGTTCCACGGGGTCTTCTTTCCTTTTCCTTTGTACCAAAATTTTTTGCCTGTTGAACAACACTTTGAGCTCACCGTGCCCTTATAAGTATGAAGGGGGAGGAGGAACATGTGTATGCTTTCTCAATCACATTCGTTTTATAAAGAAGGACTTCCAGATATCATATATCATCCATTCAGGCATGTACATGTGAGGCATGAGTTCGAGTATATGTAAAATGACTGCACATTCCACACAGAGGTCAAACAAGTCACTGGAATAATCATGCTGTTATTGAGTCATATTTGAGACATGAGTTGGCTATTGGTATTTATGCTTATAATATTTAAGAACTCAACCGTCAAGGAAGATAGAATTAGAGAGTCAGGCTTTTCATTTTTTTGCTATGAAAATTAATTATCTCTACATATATAAATATACCAAATGTGTGTGTGTGTGTGTGTGTGTGTGTGTGTGTGTGTGTATCAGATGACATAGATACATCATAGTGATATAATCAAACGTATGCTGGACTCAATAGCTACAATCAAATTCAGAAGTTTTTGATCCTATGTCTATTACCTTCTCAATGGACTTTTATATTTGCTATAAAGAGATCTGGTTTGATAGAGGTAAACTGAGACATGGTGGTTTGGATATTGTGGGAATGACACACTTGTTGAAAATGTTTATTTTTTACAACTATGAAAATAAGCATGTCAGAGACCTCAAAATTGTAGACTAAAATAAAATTTAGATTTTACATGCATATTCGACTGAGGAGCCGGAGTTTTTGTTGGTATAGCTGCAATAATACATCACCTCAGGCTGACTAAAAAGACATTTAGACTGCTTGGATTCTGGACATCTGAATCAAGGTACTACTACAATCAGGTTCCAGGTAAAAGTCACCTTCCAGGTCAAGTCCTCATATAGACATCCTGGTGTGTGCACACAAAGCCCCTGAATCTCCCCTCTTTAGGAGGGCTTTACTCCCCGCATGAGGGTCCTAACTTCATGGCCTGACCTAACCCTAAGTATCTCCCAAAGACCCCACTTCCAAACAGTGTCACATTAGAGCTAAGATGTCACCACATGCATCTTGGGGTGGGAAGATAGAAACATTCAGCTGGCAGCAAATAGGCGAGGTAGTTTTTTTTTTTTTTTTTTTTTTTTCCTATCACAGCGCAGACACAGACTCTAGTGCGACAAGCAGGACCGATGCGGGGTGACAGTTTCACTCAGAGCGGTCGCACTTCACCTTGACATTACCAGGCAGCAACTGTCCACACACAGAGTAAGTGTGAAGAAACACGTTTTACTGAGCAAATTCGCTGCAGCCTTCATGCACACTGCAAGTGGGAAGTATTCGAGTGCTCTGAGTAGAAATGGTCAGATCAAACATAACCAGCAAGAGTACAGCAATTCCTCCAGACACTATAAATCCTTCCAAAGACTAAAAATAAAATGCAAACGCGGTGTCTGATGCATGGCATTCGATTTGCACTCTTATACGACATGGGTTTTGTTGATACATGCTTGGAAAAAAAAATGAAGCCGAGTGTTCACACACCATTTCAAAAAAACTGTTCCATGAGGACACGCAGTCAAGGTGATGACACCATGCCCCAGCCCGAGCCACTGCACTTGCCAAGGTGCCACACCTGCTGGGAATGTAAAAATAAATAAATGGGGCCTGTGGCAAGTCATGGAAGGCTTAATGGCGGAACTTTCGCTACTCACACATCACCCTTTGGACCACTCCATTCTAGTGCACATTTTGCCTTCATTTCTGAAAAATTCGTATCTGAAACTGCCACAGGCCCACTGCTCCAGTCACCTCTTGAAGTGTGTGCGGTTCAGATATTTTATACCTAAAAGAAGGTTTTAAAGTTTGGCTAAATAATATTTTTCTGAGCAGTGACTTCCAAGCTTTTATACAACACAGAATTTTCATTGCTTTCACCTAATCTACCCACTGATATCTCTTTCCTATAACTCTACTCTGTGTCTCCCTTTCTTGGTCTAGCCTGTTCATATAAAACAAGAAACAATAAGTAAATAACTAGCCATCAATAAGACAATAACATATGCTAAGAGTCCACCCAACTTCTGGTTTCAAATGTCTTTGCTGGACGCTCATTTATCCATACTCCGGAGTATAAGTAAAATCCACAACAAGTATTGAAAAGAAAGGTAGCACAACCAACATTGTTTCAGACTCTGTGAATCATTCCTACATGCTAACTCTGATTTCTTTTAGACTCATCCTCAGTACTGAGTCAGGGAGTGGTCATGACTACATAGTTTATGTCAACACAGTTTATCCACAAACCACAAAGTTTCTCCAAGTCAAAGAACACAATTTTGTGCTTATAGTGTAAAAACCTTGAAATAGTGAGCTGATATTTGATTATGCTAAACCTAAGCCACATGTCATCTGTACCTAAGAATCATCTCTGAGCAAGTAACACAAAGAACACATCTCTGGAATTACAAGACAGCACATCTTTTCAAGTCTTTTTCTTTTATGTAAAACACCGGAGGCACGGTCTTTTTCCACTATTACGTATTAGTTACTCTTAACACAAAGTGCCTTAGAAATACTTGACTAGCCATCTAATTAAACTATAAGGTATTTGTCTCATAAGTATTTAATGTTCATTGCATATAATAATTAAATTCAATTTCTGTATCTGGAAATGACTTGCAGAAATGAAGCCATGATCTAATGCCTATAACTTGACAGTTTTACTTACTTCAGCCAAAGATGGAAGTTTAAGAACTCTGCTAACTTCTTGGTTCATCCAAGAGAACAATTAAATGGTAATTATAAAGGTAATATTTCTAGAAACTGAAGTCCATGATGCTAAGCGAGCATATTCTCTTCCCACAGCCTGTAGCACAGAACAGGGATACAGGATGCTGATCTGTGGGCTAACTCAACTCTAAAACCAGTTTAGGGAGGATGGGTCAACGGCCACCCCATGAAATTGGGCACTGATATGTAACAGGATCTCTTACTGTATAAATAAGACTGAAGGAGAATAAAAAGATTGATAACAATGAAATATGAAAAAATGAGTAAGACTGTCACAGAAGGATATTTATTTTTTTGATCTATTTAGCAGTGCTGGGGATTGAGCTCAGGGCCTCATGCCTACTAGGCCTGGGGTCTTCCACTGAACAATTATCTCCTATCTCTAAAGGACACTTATGTAGTCTACAAAGAGTTAAAATGGTATCTCTTTTGCAGTCCTCTGTTTATAATTTTAAAATTACATAAGTTTATCTCATCAATTATAGCTAATTTACTCTTTTTCTTTTTAAAATTTAATTTGTTCCCTCATTCAGTCAATCAACATCTAATTACAGAGCATCTTCTCCAGCGCCAGATAGCCACAACCTCAGCATATAAACTTTGGCACTAAGTATGACACAAAGATTATGTAAATGCAAAAATAAGCAAAGATTTATCGCATTTGGGTATCACGATACATGCAGCAAAATGTAAATCAGGAGAGAAGTCTGTGAATTGTATCTAGTCCATAGCTGGGCTAAAAAAGAAAAAAAAATCACAAACGAATATTCTTCTTTTACAAAGATTGATGGGAAAGTTCTCCAAATTGAAGAAAAGAACAAGCCAAGAAGGTGAGGAACAAAAGTGATTCATGTTGGAGTTACAAGAGTGTGGTGTCCTGGAAACCAGGCAGGAAAGTGTGTCCTGTGTCCAACACTGCTAACAAAATGAGTGAAATCAGACCTGAGAACAAATGGATTTGACATGAGCATCATTCTAATAACTCTGACAGGAGCAGCTGTGCTGATAACAAGCGCCAAAAGTTTTGGGGCAAAAGGTATGAGCAGACTAGATTCCAGTGAAAATGGGAATTTTTGCTGCAAAGGGAAATGGAGCAATGAAAGATAGCTAGAAACAGAAATGGGTTTAAGGATTTGTTTTTCCAATTTTGGGAGAAATAACAACATGCTTAAGAAAAGAAAATGTATTAAAGTGAAAATGTGCATTCAGCCTTAACATGAGACATACCCAAAGACAGAGTCAGAGAGACACAGGGATGACAGGGTAGTCAGTTTTGGATTGATTTCTTTACTCGTCAAGAGTAAAGGCATCTAGCAGTGAAGAGTTTGGTTTGAGTTAAAAACAGCAATATTTTATCCATGATACTACTACTACTAATAAAACCATCAACTGTTCATCCATAAAACAAAAGAGGAGGTCACATTTAAAGTCACAGATGCTACAGGATGGTGATCTTTGGTGAGGGAAGCCCATGGAAGTTCTGAATACTTCTAAATTTCCAGTGACAGAGGAGAAGAGGCCACCTGCTGGTTATGACCCCGACGTAGTGGACAGAGATTCTGCAAAGTTTAAGTCAGAGAGTAAGTTTTTACAGTTACCTGGGGAGATCTGAGAGGAAATGGACTGATGACTGCCTTTAATCAAAGTAAGAGGATGTGCGGAATGGAGTAGTAATTTCCAGGGAACGCGGGATTCAGGTGAGGCTGGTGCTCTTGGAAAGTTTTTTTCCAATGGTGGAGATTGCAGTGACTAAATAGGAATGAGATCCGGGAACTGTGGAAAACCAGCCAGGCAGAAGGGAAATTAGTGCAATATTCCCCAATCTGGGGAGGATGGATAATAAAGGGGGAAAAGGCTGAGCACAGAGATGGGCATGAGCATTAGGGTTGCTGGGAATGAGAGGGCCCAGCAGCACTGACACTTGGGGGGTGACTAGCTTAACGTATCTAATACAGATAGAGAACGCAAGGTGGCACTGGGTAAATAACATGACGATTTCATTAATAAATGCTAACAAAAATAAGCGAGGGTGACTTTTTTCAGTTCAAGAGGTTAAACACAGAGCCTTCATATTGAAGTATCAATATATTGCAGACCTTTTTCACTTTTTATTTTGACACAGGGTTTCTCTAAGTTTTCTAGGATGACTTAAATTTGCAATTCACCATAGCACTGAGAACACAGGTAGGTCTGACCATCCTAGGTTGGTAAGGTTAACTTTTTAAAGATAAGCTCTACACATTAATACCTGAATTTGAGTACAAAATAGTGTGCCCTATTATTTCAATTTGGGCACTATTATTTATTCAATGAGAACATCCATCAGAAAAGTATCTCTTGGGATGTTTTTCAAAAGATTATACATTTTGTAGGATTACTGATGGGTTTAGCCTTTTTTGTAGTTCATGTTTATAATGTTAATTTTCTTTAAATTTCAGCAGGCAGTTAAAAACAATACTAATGGGGCTTGGGGCATATCACAGTGGTTAAAGTGCTTGCCTAGCTAGTGCAGGGCCCCAGGTTGATACCCCAGAACCATATACGCTGGGTGTGGTGGCTCATGTCTGTAGGCCCAGCCATCAGGAGGTGGAGGTAGGAGGATTGCTGTGAGTCTGAGGCCAGCTTGGCTACATAGTAAGTTCAGGACCAGCCTGAATTATAAAGCGAGACAAACGTCTCAAACAAACAACAACAACAACAGAAAACAATACTGGTTATATTTTGACTTGGTGCCCACTCAATACTATTTATTAAATTAAAAATGTAAAAATCAAGTAAATTAAGGCAACCATAGATTTAACTGGATAAAAAATGAATTTCTGTATTTAGCGTGGTGATCACAGCTCCGCAAGACCTCCTAATTTGCAAGAGTTAAAAAAAAAATCTTCCAATTCACAGAAACAATTTACCTGGGCCATAACCTTGGGAACACCAAGGGCATGTGGTGGTGGGTGGGGAATACCGGCACTGTGCACGCGTGGCCAGATTTCTATACCCTCTGCTGAGACATTAGCACACAACTGTATCACCCCATCATCAGCTCACACAGGCTTCTTTGCACTGCGCCATATTGACTGTTTTACTTGCTCACCATTTTATCTTGCATCTTAGATTCTCCTTCCAGAGTTATTTTTATTTAGTCCAAAATAGACAATCGAGAGATCCCTTTGTAAATGGATTCTGGTGGTAATAATTTTCAGTTTTGTTTATCTCAAAAATCTTATTTCATCATCCCTTTTGAAAGATAATTATATGAGCAGTATTAGAGAATTTTTTCTTAAAAATCTTAAAGTGATCATTCCATGGTCTCCTGCCTTTCATGATTACTGTTGAGTTAATGTGCTCTTGGTAGAACTGGCATATGCCTTCATAGGTAAATTTCCTTCCTTCTATTATTTTGGTACCATCATTCTTTCTCATGTTCAATAATATCGCCAGGGTAGATTAAAGTGTAGCTTTCCTATTTATCAAACTTCCAACACATTGTGCTGTGGATATTTTAACCATCTTAGAAAATTCACTACTGGATTCTATACTCAGATTAGGGCTCTGAATAGATACCATTTTCTTAATTTCCCTTTATACCATTATTTTCCCTTTTTCATGGTAACCTAGCTAATTTGCTCAAATATATGTAAGTATGCAGGTACCTTCAGTTTTTGTCCAGCTGCTTCTTAACCATTGACCTTTGACATCCAGAATGCTTTTCCTTTCCAAATTGTCCTGCTATCTCTTTCTTACACAATCATATATAGTCACTCTATATTATTCCTGATAAATCACAATCTGTGGTCTTTGGAAGGCTCGATGTTTTATTTCTGTGGATTCTTATTTGAAGTGGTTTCTTTATAGAGGTTACATGATCTTGTATTTTCATTAATCGGTTGATCTTTTTCAGAAGAATCTAGTAGGCTTAAATTGAGGGTGCTTTTTTCCATAGAGGGTTTCTGTCTGGCTTTGCAAATAGCCAGAGAATACTAACAAAGCCCAGAGCCACCAATCTCTCCCAGGAGAGTCTTGACACTACTGGGAGTTGCAGGATTAGCTTGGCTATATTGATACAGGCACAAAGTTCATGAGCAGAAAAGTTGGGCTGCTGTGGACTCCAGTCACGGGATAACCTTGTTCACTCAGGTGCCCTGCCACTTAAATCTCAAAGTCTAAATTGCACTTTCTTTTTACTTTTTCTTCCTCCCATTTTTGAGAGTATATTTCTTATTTCCTTCTTGAAAGCGCAATATTTCATAATAATAATATTCTATTGGAAATGGTGCCAGGAGAGCTGTAGCTAGGTCAAATAGGATTTTTTTCTTTAGCTTTCTAAGAGCTGAAGTCACCGTATCTCAAAGACACATGCCTACCCATATGCATACCATCACAACTCACAGCAGCTAAATCCTGAATGACCTACATGCCATCAACAGATAAATGGAGAATTAAAATAAGGTGTATATACACAATGAAGTAATATGCTGCCACAATGATAGACTTGAAACATGTGTAAGAAAATGGGGACATTGAATCAATGCTGCTTAGTGAAATAAAACAAACACAAAAAAGAATTGACTATCACATGATATATTTTACATGAGACTGCATGAGACTGGCAAAATGTAAATGTCTAAAGAACATAATATAAGAGATATAGGAGAGAGACTGCTGGGAGATTGGAAGGAACCTGACAGTCAGAGAGCAGGAGGAATGGGGTGGCATCAGGTAAAGAAGAGAGAAATAGAGGTCAAAAGTGACCAACGTATGAATGAATATGTAGTACACGCATAATCAGATAAAAGTGTCATGAAAACAATAGTATTCCGTACTTTACCAAGAATCTAGAAGAGAATCTCTGTGCTCTGCTATCTTGAAAGTATATTTCATCATCATCATAATATTATTATTATTATTATTATTATTATTATTGTATTATTGACACAAGTGGGGATCAAACCGAGGTCCTTAACAGCAGACACAAGCACTCCACCAGAAAGCTAAATTCTCAATCTTAACAAAAGAAACTTTAAGGGTTAGTGAAATTCAAACAAGTCAGAATTGGCTTAAAAATAATTTGAAAGTAGCATATTAATAAAGAGTTGATCAACAATTGCAGAGTTATGGTCTGTGTACAGCACCATTCTAAATGACACAGGGTGTAAGAAAGAACCGATGTTTCACTACAAGTTTTTTTTTTTTTCTCATTCAAGGGAAGAGATGGGTGTGCCAAATACAGACAAGCATACTAACAAAAAGACACATAATACCATCCTAAAGGCTACCCACTTTTGGAAGTCTTCCACTTTGAGAACCACTATCCAACCCACTCTTTATTTATCAGAAGTATCAATCCACAGCTTATTTTTCCTATAAATAACAGTTATCATATACATGACTGTTTTTGCATTTGGACAAAACCCTTTCTGATAATACAGAGAAATATCACTTTGTTAGCATATTTTTAGCAAAGCAATTCTACCCCTTGCCAAGATATAAACTCTAATTTCATAAACTCTAATTTCATCCTCACAAAAAAGGGAAAAACAATTCCGTCTCTTCATCTATCCTCTCTGTTGTTCAGCAGCAAATTATAGAGCGAGTGCGATTTGAGCACATGCATGGATAATTTACAGCATAAATATATCTGTTCCTTTCTTCGCTAACAGAAAGAACAGAAAATAGGCTACCTTGGCCTCTTCCTGGACTGATGCTCACAGGATGGGTGAGGGATTTGTGATTACTTTCTTTACTTTCTAGTCAAAAGAAAAATTTCCTCAGGTGGACACAAATATACTCACAGGCATTTTTGCATATTTATGGGCCAGAACCTGGAAAAGGTCTATTCATGTGCAAGGGGCATTTTGTAAGTTAGACATATATACATTGCCATCAAGCACAGCTTTTTGAGGATTGTTTTTATAATACTGATTTGTTAATCCAGTCTTTGTACTTAATCGCCCTAGTGAAGTCAGAGTTAGCAAGGTGTTAAGTGTGACAAATTGCTTTGATTCTCATGCAATTATATGTTCAGTAATTATTATATATAAAGCCACTATGCAGATCTTTTGTCTTACTGTCTTCATGGGCTAGGACTTGTGTTCCTATTAATTATACTACAGGTTTCTTATCTTTATTTGCTACTTTTATATTTTTTAAAGCACATAGAGTTAATATGATCTCGGTTGATTTTTGTAATTGACCCAAAGAGATGTGGGCCTAATCAAGGTAACACAAGATTAGGCAGCACACTGTGCCTGGTGCTCAGCCCTCCCAACTCTGGCTTCTAGTCCTTTCTGTCCTTACTACCCAGGTTATTCTGATGGAGACAGAGTGCTGATTTCCATTTTGATAAGAGCTTCTGGTGATTCCTAAAATATGTCACAATCATTTGGGTAGATGGGATTGAAAACATTCTACAAGTATGATTTAGGGGCATCTGGTTAACCAAAGGATAGAGAAAACAAGATATGAAGGTACTGCAAGAAAATGAGAATTTATTTGCACCCACACGGATTTTTTTATGATCTTAGTGAAAACAAATAAGAGTCTATGTGGTCTATGAAATCATTCCCAACTTATTTAGTCTTCATTTTTGTTTCATACATTTTCAAAAGAAAAATAAGTCACGATTTACTTGAAAAAACACAAAATTATTACTTTACAATTGATCCACTATTTATAAATAATGTTTAGACATTTGAAAACAGAATAGTAGTTTTCAAGATTTATTCACACCAAATAATTGAAATTTAAGTTTGAAATCAAAATAATGTCACAAATAATCATGAAATATTCATGTAATTACTTTCACCTCAAAATTTATTTTTCTTTTATAAAATTCTATGAATACTGATTTAAAATTGGGTCAGTATTATTTGCAAGTAGCTGAAAAAGTATGAGAAAACCTAAGATTATGACATAAAATGTAATCTTTGGTGCTCTTCTGACAATCCAACAATACTATGAAGACATCTGTTAACCAGTCAACAAGAAATGGGTTGGTAGTGGCATGTTTACTTTGTGGGAATTAGTTTCAGAGGTTTTTTATAACAATTTCAGGGTTTATTATGTCTTGGAAATACAAAAAAAACTTAATCAAAGTCTATTCTTGTTCAAATTTGTCAATAAAAAAATATCCAAAATCAATAACATATTGGAAATTCTCCCACATCATTAGTTCACGAAACAGAAGATCTTTGTTCAAGTTACTTAATCTACATATTTGCATTATGCTCAAAAACAAAACACCCTAAGTTCTAAGGAAGCTGAAAATTTCCCAAAATACAGAGAAAACATTTCCAGGAATATGTACGAAAACCATACCTACAGTTTGATACAGTGGCCAGAAGGACCAGCTCTCGATTAGCAGCATCAAGACCTAGATTGAATCCTCACTTAGCATTTTCTACCTGTATGTTTTCAGAGAAACTATTCGCAATGACACAAAGACAAACCTTCAAAAACAAGTGTGCAACTCCTTATTGAGTACTGTAAGAAATAAGTAACAGAATATAGAAATAGGTAAGTATACAAACAGGAGATATAGAAATATTTTTCTAAATTATAAAACTTTACAGAAATATAAGATATTATTTTTCTAAACATTAGCAAAAAATTTGTACCGTTTCAGTTGTAATATGCAAATCTCCAAGTGGTACTTACTTGCTACAATAAAACTAGATTAAGGGTGAAAACATCAACAATTATAAATAAGATCAAGATAGCCTCAAAATGGCAGAAAGCCAACATTTCATTTCCTCAACCTGTGAAACACGAATTCTGATTTGTGAATCCTTAAATAGGAGAATAACAACAGGCTTTGGAGAATCTCTTAATTTGGCTTCCTCAGAAAAGCATCTGAGGCATTATGAACACCTTGCATAAGACATGCATACAAATAAAAGTCTTCGGCCCCAAACACAAAATCTTGATTTATATACTAAAATATCCTTCCCAATGCCAGACCAATTTAGCACAAGAGAATTCAAAAGAGCATTTAAACTTTGGCTCTAAATCACAATTATATCTATTTAAAAATTCAAATAAGGTGACAGACATGTTGTGCACAGCTAGAATTTTATTACAGGAAAAAAATTAAGTCTTCCTCATTGGTTGCCTATGGTGTTGTTTCTGTTCGTCTGAAAATTTTTATTACTCTTATAAATCTTTGCCATAAATGCCAAAGAATAACACCTACTGTGTAAGAAAGAATGAAATTAGACTTTTAATCAAGAAATTAGGAGTTCCCTGGGAAATAACTGGAAGGGAAACCATCTCATATTTCATTCTCTTTCAAATTATTTAAAAAAAAACTCTCAAAACTTTACAGGAGGACATTGACATTAAAAAAAAATCCAATGACTATGTAGAAAACATTCTTTCTCAGCAATGGAAATGGAACTGTCCACTCCCCAAATCTAGCAGTAGTTCATTAAGAGTATCCACATAGTCTAATTTATCTTAAAAGGGTTCCCCAAGGGTATTTATGACTTTATTCCTATTTTCTTTGTCATTAGAAACAATACTGATGTGCACAGAGATGATATTTGATACAGAACTTCCAGGATGAATTGGTGGAGTCAAGAAGAAGATGGTGGAACCAATGATCGGAAGGAAAGAGAACTTTAGCAGAGAAGACGGGACAGGACATGAGACTGCAGAGCTTGCTGCACTCTGTGGGGATGAGGAGTGACACAACAATGATAGCAGACGCCCTGCAGGTGTGGCAGGGGAGAGGTGGGCGCCCTTGCTAAGATGAACTTGTTCCTTACACTCTTGGCTGTTCATAAAAGTTTGATGAGAAGCATGGTTTAGGGACTGGAGCTGTAGCTCAGTGGCACAGCACAGGTTTAGCATACCGAAGACTTGGTTTGATCCCCAGCACTGAAGGAAAAACAAACGTGCTTTTAGAAAAAAAAATATGAAAAATTGTCATTAATGGTGACAAGTAAGAATGTTTTTAGCAGTAAGTTGAAAAAGATGTATTTTAGAAAGATGCAGTTCACACGACAAGGCTGGAAAACAGATTCTGAGAGACTTGGGGCAAACAGCAACTATGTTCTCCTTTTAAAGATTCACACAAGGAATTATGAAACCTTCACCTGAGGTGGCAAAACATGGCAAGAAAGAAGTATTACTGCAGGCGAAGTGTTGTGGCTGACGGGGGCTGATGAATTGCCAATGCAGGCTGAGGAGAAAGAAAAGAAAGTTTAAAGGAACAAGATTCTCATGTGTTCACCTGAATGGATGATACACGTAAAAGTGGATATGAAGCATTGAGAAGGAAAAGGTGTTTTGGGGTAGAAGGATGGAGTCAGTCATTCTGAACACACTCACTTCTCATCTCTAATGAGGCTCAAATCAATCCTGTTGGCAGTAATGAATGCTGCTGTGGCCTGGGTTCTAGCCTGTCCTTCTAATCCATTCTCCACAGGGTAGCCATATAAAATTCAAAGTAATTAACTCTGGTGCTTAAATTACACCACAGATCCCTCTCCCTACTTAAAATTCAAAAGATTTTTCTCCCCTAAACTGTGGATTGAACCCAGAGACTTCACAATGAGTTATATTCTTGGTCCGTTTTTAAATTTTGAACCAGGATCTCACGAAGTTGTTAAATTGCCCAGACTGGGCTTGAATTTGTAATCCTCCTGCCTCAGCCTCTTAGTGTGCTGGGATTGCATGTGTGCACCATCACACCCAGGTCCAAAGCAACTGCTGTCTCTCTCTGCTGGTCTTTCTCCAGCCTCAGCTCTCACGTTCCCTCTCTCACACGAATACTCTCAGCACGCTGGCCATCCTTCTACTCCAAGGTACTTCCAAGTCTTATCTTTGGGTCCTTTAAGGAAGTTCTTCCTCCTCATATTTTATATGGTGGGAACCTTGTTATTTTTCTCCCAGATTAAACCTTTTATAGGGAACCTAGAAAGTGATTACTCAACATAAAAAAAAAATTCCTCTTCCTGATGGTGTCTACTCTTCATATATCTGTTTTATTCTCCTCACAGTATGAATTGCTTAATATTTTATCTCCACTCTCACAGTTAAAAACCTTTTTGTAAATAGAAAGAACTTTATTTTTCCTTCCTGAATTCTTGTTCCTAATTCATAAAGGAGTGTGGACACTGAAAAGCCATCCAACAAATATGAGTGAAACTAAAGAACATACTTTGGTCTTGAGGTGTCTCGTGGAATATCTGTGCATAAGCAGGAAGCAGTCTAGAGTTGAATGGAAAGACAACGATTAGAAAAAAGAAAAGTGTGAGGTAGAATTGAGCTGTACTGATTTATGTCTTTCAGTCTCGAGGCCACTTGTGCTTGCTTACATGAGTGTGCTGGTTTGTGTATGTGCACATGAGAACTGGAGTAGAACAATTTCTCCATGATTACTTGTTGATAGCTGCATTATATCCTCCCCAGGACACAGACACAAACTCATTTCTCCCTGACCTCTCTTCAGATGACTGGTACTCTTGATCCAGACCCTAGTGACCGAAGGAGATCCTAACGGCTTCCATTCACTGGTGGCTCTTTGTCTCATGTTGACTACAAATATTCTGTCTTTTTTTCAGTAAACTGCCTGAATGCGGCAGAAAACATATCATCTCAAACAATAAAAACCAAAAACTGCATCTTGATATATGTAGCAGGCATATTTGAGTAAACTGTGGAGTATTTATGAAGTGCCTTGAACAAAAGAAATTTGAGTTTCTAGTGGCTATAAGGGCGCATCTTTGGCATTTACAAAGTTTTCCCCAAATGAATGACAAGCTCATGATGTCAAATTTTGTAATAACAGAAATTATTAGTTTTGGCTTTGGGTCTATAAGCATTTTTCCTCATTTGTGCTTAAATTTCCATTTCTTATATTGAAACAGAAACCCCTTGTTAGGTAAATGAATATTGTGAAGGAAGCTTCCTAGAGGCATATTTAAGCTGCTTATGAGGCTAGCCACTTTATAATATGTGACTTTCATGCAAATGGAAACTACTAAATATAAATTACTTTGTTCACTATAATTGTCTAGCAAGGTTAGAAACATATTATCCTTAGTTAAGTCACTGTGATAAAGTGGTAAATCTGGATTTCTATTAATAAAAATGCATTCTTTATGTCTTTCACTCATTCATTTGCACACTCCATACACTGGCTCCTGGAAGTCTTCCACACCTAGAACTGAGGCAACTCTATCTTTTCAAAGTTGCTCAGGCTGAAATACTGGGGATTCTACTTCTGTTGCACCCTCCAGTACCCCTTCATCAGTGCACACTGCAGCATAATTAAAACATACATGTACATAACCGATATTCCAACTTCCTGAATAATCCCTGAGTCATATTGTGAGCTTCTTTTCTAGTTGGCACGAACATGGCAAGTTTTCAAAAAGTTTGGGGGATGACCCAATCTACGGGGACCTCTCCATGGAATCTAAGTTTAGAACATCTATCAATTCTTCTTGGGTTATCCTCAATGACTTTAAAAGCTGCTATCTCTAGCCCTGATGTCTCTCCTCTTTCTCAGGTGACTACACAGTTGCCTAATAGGCTTCTAGCATATCCAATAGTTATTTTGAACACATAATTTTTCCAATTTGGTGTATTTGTCTTTAAAAACTCCAGTTGTTGAAAGCTATTACCAGATTCTCACTCTGGCCAGAAGCTTATTTTTCCCTGACATCCTTGTCCCTCTTCAGAAGTCACCAGCACTCCCCATTTGATCTCCTAAGTCTACCTCCTACAGGTCTCTTCATCTGTCCCTTCCCTACCACTGCCCTGGTTCTTTTCTCTAGAGTTTCACATCTGGACTACTGAAGTTGCACTGGTCTCTGTTTCCAACCTTGCTTCCATAAAGTCTATCCTCACGATGGCACAGGAACAAGCTTCTCTAAATTACACTACTCTCTTTATAACCATCAAAGAAACCCCGGATTGAGGCAGATGAGGCCTTTGGTACCTGGCTGCTGCTTTACATGATCAAGCCTGTCCTCCCGCCACTCCAGATCTTTTGCTTCATGCTCTGAAATTCAAAGTTGTTGTCATTTCCTGAACAGACTAATCTATGGCTCACAGTTTCTTTCACATGTCAAAATGTTCCCACTTCAAGTATTTCTTGGCTTCATTCCTACTCCGCCTTCGAATCCTCAGCCTCGGCATTCTCTTCTCTTAGGATACAGTCTCAGGCCTTTTTAACCCCCGGTAGGTTGGACTACACCTGGTATCCTGAGGCCACCCAAAGGCACAGGACCCACAGGACTCAATGACTGCATTAGGATGACAAGAAGCAATGAAACATTTTCTCCACAAAATTATATGCCTCTCAAAGACAGGGACCATAGCTCCTCTAACGTGACATCTGTTTTGTTTGTACAGTGCCCGGCAATGACACTTATTAACCTAGTAAGTTCTCAGTCAGAGCCATATCTTAGTGCTTTGGAAAGTATTTTACACACACACCAATGCAATTTCAGGTTATATTTTAAAAACACATTCCTCTATCCTGTCTGACAGAACTAACTCTCCTAATCTTTTAGGACTCGGATCATTTATCATGTCTTCAGAGAAGCCTTTCCTGACACAGCAGAGCCTCATTTGCATTTCTCCATTCAATACTGCCATGGCAACATGTACATAGTGTCCAATACTCGTGATAGTTCATATTTTCATGATTATTAATCATGGTTGTTTCTCTCACCAATTTAAAAAATTCCATAAAAGCAAGTCAGCATCCTTAGTCTATCTTATAAGTCTCACTTTCTAGAAGAGTACGTAAAATGGCTACTTCAAAGTATTTGTTGGTTTCATGGAAACAAAGAATTCATCTTTGTCTTTCTCACCAGAGAACACCAACAGGACTCCTTTCCGTACTGGTTTAAAGGCGCTTAATAGCACTATCTTATTTTCCTGGACCTTAATTTCCCTTCTCTGCAGTCCAGGTAAATGAGAAAGTCTAGGTAAAAAAGAAATTTGAGTGTATGAAGACATCTGCAGGTTTGTATGCTATATTCCGCTCCTTCTTATCAGCCAAGTTCATATGGGGGCAAAAATATTAAAGTATCATTTTCAAAATGTCACTTTATGGTGTTGATGAACTGGTGGTAGGCACTTAGCAGTTCACCTTATGGTTGGACAGGTTTTCTTTCCTGGTTATTCACTGTTCGTTATATTGTTTAACTGTGGACACATGTGTCTCAGGTAGAACTGATTGACTCTGATAGGGAAACCTGGGAAGGTGTGCATGAGATAAGGTAATGTAGGAATGTGTGCATGAGCATGTGTGTACACACAGATATGCAGGGAGACATCCAGAAGAGGCAGACAGCCTCTTGCAGATCTCTGAAGGGAAACGTGAGGTCTTTCAGAGGAAAATTTTGGAGAACTTCAAAGCACAGCTCTACTACAGCTTTGAGCATATACATCAAGTATGGTATTTCGTTAGCACCATTAAACTTTATACCAGTTTTCAAGTAGCTGTTTGTATCAGCATAGAGGAAAAATGATTTTTGGTTGTATTAAACTCTGCCCTGAGCTTATTTCTCAAGACAAGGAGCATTCAATACAGTCTGTCTCTTGCTTTACAACTGTAATAAATATGTTGACAAGATAGCAGGGTGCCTGATAAGTGCACCACAACAGAAGCTTCACTTTTAGTCACAGAAGTTGAAGGGCATAGGTAGGATTTCCATTTATTAAATAAAGCAAAAAACTCTCCTATAAACAAAAAAACTTTAGAAAGATAATATGAAGATAATAGTAAGTAATGAAAACAGAAAAAAATAATATTGTGGATAGTAGTAACTGAGTAACTGATCACCTAATTTAATGTGCTTTTCCCTTCTTTTTAGGCATTTGGCTGCAGATACTTGCAATGATTTTTTTTTTTTTTTACTATGGCCGGGTTTAGTTATTGTATTAGCTTCACAGCACTTTAACAAAATATCAAAGATGGTATTTATATAGTCAAGGTTTATGTTGGTTCATAATTCTGGAGGTTCCAGTTCAAGATCGGGTTTTGGGTTGTTAGTGAGAATGGCCCACCATGCTGGACCCACGTGGTGGAACACGTGTTCATATCTCTAGTGTGTACAAAGGGAGAGGAGCAAACTTGTTTGAAAACACACCTCTACTGACCTACAGACCGTTCATATAAGGCTCCGTTTCTTAAAGGTTCAGAGCATCTCTCCCGGCCTCCACTGTGGGGCCCAGTTTTCGCATGTGAACCACTGAGGGACAGAGATCCAAACTATAGTAGTCAGGGTGTAAGCTTCTCAGCAATGGACTCTGTATAGGCAAAATATGTGCAGTTCCCATAAAGGAAATTCCTTTTTTGTGTTTCTTAGTACACTACAATAGAGCCATACAGGCAAAATGCTGTGTCATGTGGAACAGACTTATGCTCTGAGTTAGACAGTATCACAAACTCAATACGAAACTCTTTAGACTCTCCTGGAGTTTTTGACCAGGAAAAGGCACTGTCAAAGCATACCCTTAGGGAGAAATTAGGTTGTTTCCACAACACAATGGCAGGCTGGAGGCCATAGAGAGATCAGGCCAGTTACAGATGCCCCACATAAGGAAATGTGGCTCCTGAAGGAACACAAAAAATATATTGTATTTCAAAAAGAAAGTTAATAACTTAAATTTCTTCCTGCTGCTTCAAACCAATCTGTCTATAGGATTACTGATTCTCTCAAATGTGTCCTTTAATGCCTTTCCTGTATGTGTACAAAAGCCAGTGGCATTACCCTCTAGCAACAAAGATGTGACTTTCACTTTGGCAAATCCCATAAATATTTTTAGATGAAAACTTATAAAAAGAACATTCTCTTTTAAATAGCAAAGCAGCAATCTCTATACAGGCCCCATACAGAAACTATAAAAAGTTCTACATGAGTTAAAATCTAAATTAAAAATTACAGTCAAAACAAAACATCTGTGAAGGAAGTCTTCCTACATAAAATAAGTTTATCATATGTTATGGTAAAAAACAAAGACATTTTGATTGGACAAAAATGCAAAAGAACAAATGCAAAAAACCCCACAAATTATAAGCTTCACAGAAAATTAATATATAAACATATTGGGAGATATGTTGTCAAAGAATTAGCCAAAAACATGCAACTCTAAACAATAAGACAATTTTTTTCATCAGATGTATAACATAAAAGTCAGACATTATACAGATCTGGCAACTCTGGTAGTGGGAATATGGTTACTTGTAAGATTTTTGGAAAGTAATCCGGCAGTATAACAAGTATTCAAATAAAAATCGCTCATCATCTTTGGCTCAGAAATCACACATTCGGTAATTTATCTTACAAGAAAATGTGTAGGAAATGCATAACAGGAGACTTTCAGCAGCACTGTTTAGAGTAGTAGTCAGGAGAAACAACGTAGTGAAAGAAATATTCATCAATAGGGTAGAATTTGGCAAAACCATAACATCTTGGTTAGGCTTTCTTCCCTTCTCAAATGATCTTTGTTTATGTGCTAGCATCTGAAAGCATCTAATTAAATGTCAAAGAGTAACACAGTCTGTCTGTAGAGAAGTTAAAGATGGAGATGAGGTGTGAAGCATTCTGGGAGATCAAAAAAAAAAATAGAGGGGAAAGTATAACATACAGGACTCTGGAACGAAACAGGTTCCCACAGAGAAAGGCAGGTGGTGGTGACCAACAAGTCACAGAGAAACTCATGTAAGATATGTAGTAATTTGGGAGCAATACCCTGAAATTGAGTAAGTCATTCAGTTCAATCACTGGCATTGATATACCAAAGGCAAGTTGAACTTGGCAGTCACAGCATGATGAGGTTTTGGGAGATCTTCGTTACATATAGTGTCCTTATGTGTGTCCTTCACAAGTGTGAAGTCAGGAGAATGATGTGACTCGAATTACATCTTAGATCCCAATGCAGCAAATCAGGAACTGTGCCTAAGAAGGATGGAGGCGACGCGTGCGACAGTAGCTTCAGGGTTATGCGAAGTGGTGACAGACAGGAAGATGACAGGTTTGAGAAACGCTCAGCACCATGGAGGTATGAGGTTGTTTAAATTTAAGTCGCTTGTACCAGTGCCCACGTGGGAATTCAGTGAGGTTAAAGAATCATCTTATCCAAAGAGAATAACATTTGGCAAAGAATTGTGATAAGTAAGCTGCAAGATTTTTAACACACAATGAAGGAAATAGCACCTCCAATATTAAATTACAGTAAATGAGTTTTCTCTCCAGAGGGCATGAATGTGACACTCTTAGCAGAATAGGAATTTGAGAATAAAGTACATTAGGGGTTATGTTTCATTTGATTTCTCCAAGTATAATTGGTTTCTTTCCTCTGTTCAGCACGTGGGTTCAAGTAATGTCTTCATGGCACAAAATAAATCTAAGAAAGTATGTCCACATCTAATTTTCCCTTTTGTATGCTTCTGAAAATTGGGTGTCTATAAAGCCACACTTTAACACCTGGACTATAGTAACAGGCTTATAGAATATTATGATCGTGCCCAGCCTTTCTGACCTCATTATCAAGAATCTGATGTGAAAATGGATATGGAAGAAAATGCTGAATATGGGGAAAGGGAGATGCTTTTTCACTCTGTGTCTGCTACCCTAAGTCACAACGGGCCATACTGAAGGGAAGCCCGGGATACAGGCACTGAACCCCGAAAAATGAGTAGGAAGAGCATGTGCAGAAAACTCCAAAGATAAGAACTTGCTTGTGTACGTGTACGTGTGTGTGTGTGTGTGTGTGTGTGTGTGTGTGTGTGTGTGCACATGTGTTCTGTTATCAAGGAATCCCTTGTTTTGCCTTTATCAAACCTTGGTACTTGACAGAAATTCGAAGGGTTAACACTATCCACAGACAGGGCCTGGCCTAGGGACGCTTAGCATCTGAAACGCTGAAACTTCTTTTCCTTTTCTCCACGTGATGATTCAAAGTGTGATTCTCTCCATCAAACTATAACAATTTTAAGGACTTGTAAATGAAATGCTTGCATTCTTACACTCTCTACTTAGGTATCAGGATGATTAAAAAAACAGGTGAATACATCTGATTTAGTATCAGAATGTTCGTAGTGCTCATGTTGGTTAAAAGTTTACAGAAAGAGAGGACAAAAGTGTCTGCTGGATTGTGAGGTAGTCATCAACTCTAAAGCCAAAATCAGCAATAGCACCATAAGGCTAATAAATGCAAGAACAATTATAATGACATTTATTGAGAACTTACTATGTGGCATTCAATTTTCTTGATTAATTCTCAGATCAACTTTATGCAAAGGATATCATGAAGAAAGCAAGTTAATGTGTACAAGGTTGAAGTGGCCAAATTGGAGTAAAAGGAAATTTGATTGGATTTTGTAACAGCACAAATGAACAGATGTTGCAGAAGAACATACGCTGGAAGTACACTTAAAGAAGTAACCCAAAATCTTATTATTGTAACTTTTATCTAAAATGCTGACGTGATAATGCTGGTAACAAATATACTTTATTGTGCACTTACTGTCTTCCAGGCACACTAGTAAGTGCTGAGAATCCACTAACTCCTTTGACCCTCGATTCTGTGATTCAGATACTACTAATGCCCTGTTTGACAGAAACAGAAAATTAAAGAGTGGGTAATGTGTCCAAGATACAGCGTAGGTGGTGAAGCATGAACTACCATAGTGGTCCTCAGTCTTAACGTACAGTAGAATCACGTGGGGAGCCTTACACACTAGGATGCTGGGCTCTGTTAGTGACCTGACAAGTTCAGAATGTTTGGTAAGGCTGAAGTCTTCTTACCTCACATCAGTTCCCCTGGCAATTCTAATGTGTAGCCAGGGAAGAGCACTGGTATAATTAGAAAAGGGCAAAATTGCTATTTTGATTCCCAACGAGTACCATTTGCGCTCAAGGTCAAAGAGGAGTGCGGATCTGAAAATCAGTAGTGAATAACAAAACTAGTATCACTATTATTTTTGCAACGGTAGAAAATTTATTAGCATTGATTGTGAGCAGGAAAATTATAGATAACTTAAAACAAAGAGTTCCAGAGAGGATATAGAGTGTTGGGTTTATTTAATGAATGTCAAAGCTGCCTTTCTTACCAGTTTTAATTGGATAGTAAATTTACTCTATTGTTTCTAGAAATTGTTTGGGGACACTACATTAGGAGAGACCTTGCAGAATCTTTCTTAATTTGAGCTCAAACAGTTGGTTAATAATGTGAATTTCTTTTGACTATTTTAAATGGGACATTTTGATAGACACAGAAGGCAGTACTTTCAAGAAGTAAAAATATTACTCTCAATACCAGTGATAATTTCCATTATTTCCTCACTGTTTCATAAATACAGCTTCAAAAACAAATGAAGTCCCAATGTGAAATCTTGGATGCAAAATGGTCCACAGAGTGATGGGATCGGATCTGCCAATGACTGCAATTAAAAGAACCATGCCCTTTCTCTCAAGGGCAAATAAGAAGGCCTTGAGAACAAGGGAAATCAGATAAAAATAATTCTTGGTAAATATCATCTGTTCTGAGAAGGCAGAACAAATACTGATTTCATTGGAACATTTTTTTTAAAAAGCACAGCAAACGTATAATAATCACATTCTCTGTTTTCCCCATCCTCACCCCTTATCTTAGGAAGCCTCAACCAAAGAAACACTCAAGAGAATTAAAAGCGTGTGCAGACTGGGAGGACTTTACAACCCCAATAACTGGGGTGTCAGTTCAACGAGCCATTAGAAACAAACACTACACCTAGTATTTATGCAAATGGTGTGGGGTGTGGACAAAACTCAGGCCCTTCAGTCCCTTACCCAAAAGATTTACTACCAGGTGGGCTGTAGGGAGAACGGATAAAGTCTGAGAATAATATTCTCCCAGGAGAGCATCCATGTTTAGTCAAGTTGTTTCTTTCACCTTTCAATTTTCTTAGCCACAATCATGTTTTCCCCATTTTACTGATATGTATATATACACACAATACATTTATTGATATGAATATATGCAATACATAAGGTATACATTGATCTTGAGTATTTCATGCATATATACTAGCATCAAAATTACAAATCTTTCCCCTCTACCTTTCTGATAGTACCACACCCATTCCCTTCACACTAATTTCCATTATTCTCCCTTATTACTTCTATGAAATGACTGTGATGTAGGTTTCTTACACTGGAGAAACCACTCGGTATTTAACCTTCTGCGTCTGACTTATTTCACTGAGCATGACAGTCTCACGTTGTATCCACTCACTTACAAAAGCTATTTCTCCTGTAAAGAGTATGCCTTTCTCTCACTCTTTGGGTTGATAGGAAACCATCAATCTACAGGTTATGCCTTGGCACACTATCCCTGTTGGATCACCTTACACTAGGCATTTTAAAAAATCATTTTCTCCTTCACTAGGTTTTTAAATTTTTCATTTTTTTCTATTGTAGTTCCAAATAGCAAAAAAGGTCATCCACAGATAACACCAGAAGGAAGTTCCAAATTCCAGTACTGTTTTCTTTGTCCTCATAAAATTAATTAATGGGTAGGAAAAAATTTTGTCTCACTAGTCATATCCTGATTTTATTCAAGTACCCTAAATCCTTTCGCCATTACAGTGTTTCTCTTATTTCTTCAGTAAATAAGTGTCACATAGGCAAATAACTTATTAGAAAAAAGAAATGTCCTTTAACAGTTATTTTTTGAAAACTATTGTCGGTTTTCAATAAAGTCTGTGCAAATTATAATATCAGCTTCAAGTTATTATTTATATTGGGTAACCAAATGTAATGTTGGGCCCGCTGTGAGGGCAAGTAAAAATGTTACACTATTAGTTATTAATAACTGTATTTAATTTAGAATACATGTTTCCCACATTTTATACCTGTTCATTTTATTAGATTTGCCAATTCGCCCATGGGTTGAATTTTAGAATCTGAATTCATAAACAGTTAATGGGAGACCCAAGTATCTGAAAAATTCTAAATTTAAAAGGATATACATTTATTTAAAATTACTTCACAGAGGTACTTGTCTCCTGTCTCTGAGAGAGACAGCAAGAACCAACAGCCCGAGGGGTTACATGTCACAGGCAGAGACAATTCTGAGATTCCACACTCAACAAGAGTTAAAGTCAACGTATCCCTGGAAAGCTCTTTAAAATCACTTTAATTTCTTTTGGGGAAAACTGTGAAGCACAGCTTCTCAAAGCGCTCTTGGCAGTCAGCTCTGCTGTGTTTGCTTTTCTTTCCAACACTGTAAAAAGATCACTGTATTTGTGCTGAGCCGCCCAGGATGTCTCGGCTTGCATTTGGAGGGCAAGCTTCACTGGTGCAGAAGAGGATACACACAACATGTTTAGAAAGCTGCAAGCACACTCCCTGCTGTAAGATGCCCTCTCCGTGAAGGCACAGGAAACAGACACACAGGAAGTGGCAGCTTCCCACGAATTCCTTCTCCATACTGGCCAAGCACCACAGTGCTCCAGGCACCGGTCTAGGAGAGGAAAATGAAATAGAGGAAACAGTCTCTTCTGCCACACAGCTCGCTGCTGAGAGGGGAGAGGGTGGGTGTACACACGTCTCGGGGAATATACATGCTGTGGATGGTGACTAGTGCCACAAAGAAAAATCACAGCAAGGGTGCCCTGGGATACAAAGAATTATTGTCAGGGTGCTGCTTTAGTAGGTACTGGAGGTTGTACCTGGCCAAGCTATACTGCTCTTGGAGGAAAAGCATGGAAGCTATTGGAAAGAACGGTATGAATGCCCTAAAAAGAAATTTGACTGAGCCCAAGATAGACCATGCCAATCTGCTTACTGCCTGCATAGCTAGGCCCATGGGGATGACTTCTTTAGTTAAAAGCATTCTGTGTCCAGATTATATAAACACATCGTCATAATGTAATTAAGTTACCATACGCTGCCCCAAGTAGCACTGTAAGTGCTTTCGATGTATTTTTGAATTCCCAAAACAAACTCCTAAGGTAGTTATCAGTACCTCCATTTACACAGTGGGCAAATGAAGCTTAGGAATGCTTCCAGCTGGATATGGGGGACACCAGGCTCACAGATAGGTGACACCCCAATTAGTAGTTATGCCATCTGATGCCAGAGTATAAGCAACTAAGCCATACTGACTACTGGCACATGTAAGTATGACCTAATTCCATGGGGAGTTCACCATACAGGCTCTTCTACCAAAACAGGTGATGTCATGGAGATATGCTGTTTACAGGAATACCTATGAAACAGATACATCCTATATTCTACTTGCGTCTCCCTGTGCTCAAGAAAGCAAGACCCCAAGGTTTTTTTTTGTGAAATGTCATGCAGGATACGAACAGGTTTTATTGTTGTCTTTGTTGTGATGATATTGTGAGTAGAATATGTAATACAAACTTAAATATTTCAAATTTAAATTGATGTTATTAATACACATGGCACAATCCAAACTTACACTTTTGAGATACAGAGTATCCAGGCTAAACTATGGCTATTCTTTGGTCATCTATCTCCCCATGCCATCCCGCACGGTATTGGGATCAAATCTAAGGCCTCATACGTGCAATGCAAGTGCTCTATCACTGAGCTACAACATAAGCCAAACTATGGCTTTTTCTAAAAAATCTAAAAACACTCCATTTACATAAAATGACACCTATGTAAAGGCAATGGTCATTTAGTGTTATACATCATTTTTATATGAAAATATTCAGTTCAAAATAGGCTTTCACAACTTGAAGTCATTAATTGCATTTTGATGATCAGATTTTAATGGTAGCATGTAACATGGTGTTGTACACTGATGTGTCCTGTGGTCCTGCTTTCACTGAGGGACACTGATTTGTTCTGAGACCATCTTAAAATACCCATTGGGCAAAAAGTGTAGCATTTTTTAATGCCAATATTTAAGAAGAAACAAAGGTTCACTAATTGCAAAGTTTAAAGTTCAAACGAAACTTTAAAGAGTTGAGCTGCACAACATCTTCATTCTATAATCCTACCACAGAAATATCTTCACCGTGTTCAGCAACTTCAGGTTAGATATATTGGGTAGCTATGGAGATGAGATGAATTAATATTAAAAATAAAGGTAAGTATAATCAACTTTGATTCAATAAAATCTTCCTGAATCAACACTTTCATGATAAATTTTCATTAAAAGAGCTTAGCACATTGCTAAGTAAATTATTTTTCTTCCTTAGGGATTTTTTTAAAAAATAGGAGTGCGTATTATTTCATCTATTTATGGGAAAATTTTGGATTCCTTTTTAGATATCTTGTAGTAGGTATAAAATTACAGAAATGTTAATATGTTTTTGATAAATGTATATCAAGATTTATCACACCCATCATATAAAGCAGAAATAAAATAAAGTCTGACCTAACACTCAGATTTTTCATTCATAAGTGTCACTTAAACATGACAAATTCACTATCAGGAAGGTTTACAAAGAAATTGCTAGTTAGGTATCTTTTGTCCAAAATATCTGCCTCTCTAAGTTCTAAATAAAAAGTTCATTAAATCATTTAGCCTTTCAGTTCTGAGGCTTACTAGAGAAAAGAAAATATATCTTGGTAACAAGAATATGGGAAACTTATTTGCTGTGATGGCATGAATTGTCCAGGGAAAAATACATCTTAAGCAATCTGAAAATAATAATTTGACTCTTATATTTCTTGAAATCTTGGTCTCTGAAGACACAACATGGCAAACTGTTTGAGTTCCTCTACGTTGTGGAAGATACAAACTTTCCAGATATAATCTTGATAAAACAATCATAAAAATTAAATTGCTGTATAATAGGTGCTCTGTTGTCTGGATGTAAAGTCTGTGCCATTTCACTTTTCCAGTGTGTTTGCAAATAGGATACAGAGACCATGTGTTGTAGAGTGGATAGAGGCATAAATTCAAGAGACTGAAAATTAATCTCAAGAATTTGTTAAATTTGCCAAATAGCATGTCTCCGACCAAATAATTAACACACAAATATTCTGGGTAATTTGGATCACCACATTTTTAATAAGAACTGGCTCTAGATTTCAATGCTTTCGGTTTTGTGATTATTAAACTTGGTGGTAAGTAATCTTACATAAGGAAAGGGAGTTAAGAATGCAAGCTCTGACGCCAGATTGCTTGGGCTTTCTGGCTCTCTTACCAATTATGATACCCCAGGCAAATTACCTTGCTTATTTTCCCACCTGGGACAGTAAGAGAGAACTTTACTTTCAATGTTTTTTCAGTGCATTTGCTGTTAGGTTGATTTTTCCTAATTAAAGAAAAAAAGAATAATTTTCTGTTGCTCAACATTATTATGCTCAGTCTTCTACAAATTATAAAGATAAAAATCTTAGATAATAATTCATAATAAATGCACTAAAATGTGGAGCTGTGTTACTGGTATTAATACTCATTATGAGACTTGTCCCTTTCAATGGTATTGTTCTTGTTTAGGGCAATGACTTTTTTTTTGGTCAGTAAATGTACATAGTTTATAAAAATCAAATGTGATAACAGTTTCTTAAAGCAATGATATGGTATTACAGTGCAAAAGGTATAATCCGTCATGTGTTCTTCATAAAAGTTCACTAGATATAGGAAATGTCTGCAGTTACAACTGCTGTGTCAATTAGCATACTGGAAAATAAAATGATAATGCCATTTTATGCAATAAAGGAAACACTAAATCTATGCACACTTTTCCAGTAAAGATTACCAAGACTAATTAAATTACATAATGCTCTTTGGGAAGCAAAACATTTTCATATTTAAGACCTGAAAAATCTACATTTTCAATACTGACTTAAGTTTATTCAAAATAAGACAGTAATTCTCTTGGTTCTCTTTTTATAACGCTGATAGTTTCCTTAGCTGTGCAGAAACTTTAATTTGACGAGATCCCATTTGTTAATAATGGGGATAATTTCTTTTGCTTTTGGTGTCTTGTCAAGGAAGTCTTTGCCTACCCCTATGTCTTTTAGATATTTGCCTAATTTGTCTTGTAGGAGGCTCAGTGTTTCAGTTTTAATGTCTAGGTCTTTGATTCACTTTGATTTCATTTTGGTGCATGGTGATAGGCGTGTGGTTAGTTTCATTCTTCTGCATGTAGATGACCAGTTTTCCCAGCACCATTTGTTGAACAGGCTGTCCTTTTTCCAGTGTATGCATTTGGCTGCTTTGTCGAAGATTAAGTAATTGAGGGTATTTGGGTTTGTCTCTGCATCTTCAATTCTGTTCCACTCGTCTGTCTGTCTATTTTTGTGCCAGTACCCATTTTTTTCTTTTTTTTTTTTTCAGCTATTGCTTTACAGTACAGCCTGATGTCTGGTATTGTAATGCCTCCTACCTTGGTCTTGTTGCTCAGGATTGCTTTGGCTATTCTTGGTCTATTTTTGGTTCCATATGAATTTAAGAATTGTTGTTTCAAGTTCTTTGAAGAAACTTGTAGGTATTTTGATAGGAATTGCATTGAATCTATATGTCAGTTTCAGTAGTGTAGTCATTTTGACTATATTTATTTTGTCTATCCAAGAACAGGGGATCCCTTTCCATTTTCTAATGTCTCCTATAGCTTCTTTCTTCAATGTAATGTAGTTTTCTTTATATAAGTCCTTTACTTCCTTGATTAAATATACTCCTAGGTATTTAATTTTTTTTGCTGAGCTATTGAGAATGGAATTGTTTTTCTGAGTTCTTGCTCAGTAAGTTCATTGTTAGTGTAGAGAAAAGCTATTGATTTTTTTAGTGTTAATTTTGTAGCCTGTGATTTCACTAAATTATTTTATCATTTCCAAGAGTTTTGTAGTAGAGTTATTAGGGTCTTCCATGTAGATAATCATATCATCTGCAAATAAGGATAGGGAAGACACCAAAATGCCCATCAACAGACCAATGGATGCACAAACTGTTGTATTTATACACAATGGAATAGTATGCATCTATAAAGTCCAACAGTGTGGAGGCTTTTACAAAGAAATGGAAGAAACTTGAGACCACGATGCTTAGTGAAGTGAGTCACAAGCAGAAGGTAAAACATCGAATGGTCTCTCTGATATGAGAAACCCAGATCACAACTATATCATGGAACTTAAAGTGAAAAGCAAAGTGAACCATGGGGGTTGGGTGGGGAGGGACAAAGAGGTGGGTAGGGTGAGGGACAAAAGGAGAGCGTGAAAATCGTGGTCACCCAGAGAAGACTCATATGTGCACAAAATGCTCAACTTCATTGTAAACCTTAAATTTTGCACCTATCCATATCAATAAAATGGGGAAAATAAAGACAGTAAGATGAAGAAAGGTAATTCAATGTAGGTGAGGTAAAACATTCTATAAGGTAAAGTCTTTTTCCACATGAAAATTGATAACAAGATGCTCACATACTGCAGGTCTGCGATTTTGGAAAGTATAGTGTAGAAATGCATTTTAAAACACTCTGGTCTTTCATATTTGCACACTGAATACATTAAATGTTATGAACTAATGCAGGTCTGATAGGTGAGAGTTTGAAAGCACACCTGGGTTTAGAAGACAACAACAGATAACTGCAGTAGATGAAACATGGGAAAAAAACTATTGTGTTCTATAATTACAGTATTAAAAGTATTACATATTTAAAATAAAATTTTCAACAGAGAAGGGAATTAGTAAATGATAAGAATTTTTTGTACTTTTATTCTCATGAGTTTTAGCAAGATTCTTTTGTAATCAAGTGAAAATTACAAATGAGATTTTTAAAAAGTGAGAACAAATACAGATTTCATCTAGCTATTGCTTAAATCGAGGGTCCACAACTTCCAGGCAATGAATAGGTACTGGTCAGTGTGGGCTTGGAAGGATGCTTCAGCTGGGTCAGATGAGCAGAGAGCAGGAAGTCAGCTATGCGTGAAGCTCCGCCTCCTTCTGTGCTCCCCTATTAGGTTTCAAAGCTGCTGCTCATCTGTCAAGAGGCGGAGCTTCACTCCTTGCTCCCCACCTGCTAGTGCCTGTGGATCCAAGATGTCCTTCAACAACCTAGTGCAAAACAAGTACCTCTTTCACCCTTGAGAGAACGGTCTTTAACTGAACCAGGCCCTGGTGTCAAAAAGTAAAGTTGGGGTCAACTCCGTACATGATTAAAGACCAAAGTGCTAAAGACACAGTGACTTAGTTCATGAAAAATATATATTGAAGATGATATGTGTGTATATATTTATATATACGTATTCTCTCTCTCTCTCTCTCTCTCTCTCTCTCTCTCTCTCTCCACACACACACACACACACACACACACACACACATTTAATTTGGTTAAATATTCCATCAAATGCTACCACAATCACTTCACTCTGTAAAATGAAGCATTTTTGGGCTAAGCTTTACCTTTGAAGTGAATCCAATTAAGTGAATAGCTTAGTATTTCAATTTCTTACTTGGGGGCTGGAGGAACAATGAAAGTGCTTATTAGAGCATTTGCCTAGTGAGTACCCTAGAGTTCAATTCCCCAGAACCGCATAAACCGGGCATGGTGGCATATGCCTGTAATCCCAGCACTCGGCAGCCTGGACCCCGCTGTGAATGCAGGACCAGCCTGGCCTACAGAGCAAGACTCTCTATCAAGTAAATAAATAAATAATAAAATACATAAATAAAATAAAATAAACCTTTTAAAAATTCTTTTCTTGTTACAAGCATTCTCAGGATTCCATATTTTTTAACTTGCCATTTCTTCAAAAAGGAAAAGTGTGTGTTAGAAAGCTTCATTTCTGGGAATTTTTTTTTACTGGAGATTCTCTTAAGAAAATAACACAATGAAAACACATAGAAATAATGGACTTTATTCAAATATGAAAGTTGAATACTTAAGAAACTGAATTATGTATAGTTTTTTTTTCTTTTTAGTAAAACCATAATGCGTTCATTATGACTTTGAAGACTGTGAACACTGTCCCACAGTGGCCACTGATACTTATTTACAAGACAGAGACAAGTATTCTCTTAAGCGCACATACTCTTCATAAAATCGCAGCACCTCTCGCTTCTTTCCCGGTACTTCTAAAAGATAATGTTATAGCCGTATATTTTTCAAATCCTTCTCAGCTGATAAAGGGAAACTGTTGATTCTGTCATTTTCCAGGTCATAAGGATTTTAGCATTATAACAATTTGGTGCAAGAAAACATCCATCTAGGATGACAAGGCTTGTCCTAGATCAAACACTGACTGGCTCTTTTCTAAGCTTCTAAGCCCCCTTTAGGATGACGTCTGGTTCTTGAGCCTTGTCTTCTGCCTGTCTGCCTAGCTACAGCCAAACCCCTGCTAAACTAACTGAGTGAGAAGTCAGAGAAATCTGATTACCTTCCTTATCTCATGGGATCTCTCATCCCATACCTGATCACCTGGCCTGACTTCAGCAAGACCCGCCTTCCCCTTGCTATCTTCTAGGCATTTTCTAGCCACTCATAGCCTCCCTGCAAGTTAGCTACCATGAAGAGGAAACGCGTCATTTTCCTCTTGCCTATCTTAATTCATTTGCAGGCACTCATGAAGCAAAAGACAGGTGAGCAAGAGAAAAGATAGGAGCCTCTTTAGGGAAATGGATGATAAAAATATTTTTGATGGTAGTTTTGATGAGGAATGAAGAGAGGGTGGAGAAATATGCTAGGGCAAATGGAATTTGTGTGTGTAAGAAGCTGGGAATGTCGCATGGCCTTTCTGTTCGGATTCTTCTCTGTATCCTCCCATCTTAGAAGATTGCTCCTGTCCTTCAGGATTAGGGAGGGTACTTCTCATGTGTGGGTCAATGACCTGTTTCAGAGGAAAGTCAGAAAGTCTTTCCTGTGACCTGTCGACTCTCAAATTCCTTTAGCTTAAAACAGTCTCTATGCTAAGTTGCCATGTTCCGGGATATAAGGTGGGTCTGATCACTCTCGCTATGAACTGTCTGATGTTATTTATCCTAATGGTCTTAAAAATAGTCTTCCTTTCCATTTAGAAATATGTCTGAACCTTTCTTTTTCAACAAGAACATAATTTTAAGAGAAATTAGTCTGCCACTATTCACGCTCCAGGATTTACTGTTTATCTTCAAAAAAGAGTAATATAATTTATTTACAGAGATTAGAACTTAAATATAAAACAAAGAGTAGAGGAGGAAAGATAAGGAAACAAGAAAGATTGGAATATTAAAATAATTATGAGAGAGGAACAAATACATTCATAAGCAGTTTTCTATTATCACTTCAGTGTATTTTTAGAAAAAAAGACAAAGCTTCACAAGCCCAATCAAAGGTCAGAAACATGAAGGCCAATGGCGATAACAGGAAGAGCGAAGGCTAGTTATAGAAACAACCAAAGGGGATAATGAAAAGCACGATCCTCCGCAGGTGGCAGCCAGGAGTCCACCTCCTGGACACTCCCAGGTGGAAATGTGGGCCAGTGTGGTTGGAATAGTTTAATTTTCAAAGGAATTAGGAATCAAGTTTCTCTGGAGGAGAAGAGACTAAATGTCATTTTAGTGTGTGGTCCCACAATTCAAACAACTATAGCTACAGCTCCATACAAAGGATACCACCACCCCCCCACCACCACCACCACCAAAGAAATGTGAGTAAAAATAAACATGCTTAGACTCAGAGAATGTAATTAAGGGAAATTTCCCAAAGGTTTTGATGTTCCTTAAACTGCAATATTTAAGTTGATTTCTTTATAGCCAAGAGCCATGGAAGTTCCTGCCATCTCTTACCTCCCATGGTCTTTCCTGTGGAGCGCCTCACACACACACACACACACACACACACACACACACACACACACACACACACGGACGCACGCACGCATACACAGATAGTACAGATGTACATTTCAAAAAATAGTGTTTAAAAATGATTTCATGTGGGTTGTGATGCGTAACAAAAACCCAAGGATGGAAGAACTAGAAATTCAGCTTAGTTCACAGTTGAAGTCAGCCTGAGCCACAACTTGCACACACCAAAAGAAGGTAAACAAGTGGGTTGTTCCAACCATCCTTGCTCTGTAAGCCTGACATGTAGAGGGACTGACAACCAGAAGTACAACAGTAAACACTTCAGACATACACTTTTGCTCTGTTTAACATTTTCAGAGTTCAAAGTAGAAGTACAGAACACAGCAACTAAAATGTAAGCAGAGAGAAATGAGTACAGAAACCAGACTTTTTTTTCCAAAGAAAAATACTACAATATGTAAATAATTTAGAAATGAAAGAGAAAGGAGAATAAAAGCGATATAAAACTAAAATTGCTCCTAGCATAACTGGAGCTCTCAGAAAAGTGAGCATCAATCTTGCTGAAATGAGGCAGGAAGAATTATTTGGGAAGAACTGATACATGTATAACATATTATCAACCTGATGAAGCCTATTTAGACCTGAAGTAGAGTCAGAGCTTGATGACTGGACTTAGATACGTATAAATAACCCTAAGGACAAGGGTTTGTTTCCGTAGTGATATCTCTGGATCAACTTAATACAACTAGATAAATAATATTAGTAATAATAATAATAAACTAGTAACACTTCCTTCTTTGATGAAACCTGTTTTCTCTGAGTTTGTCAATTTGACTCATACCATTTTCTAACTCTAAAATTCACAGATGTAATTGAAACTGAAAACAAGTGAGAGTGGGAAAGGCATGTGTGATATTAAGACACAATTTACTCATAGTCAATCTGGTGATTCTGGGATGCAAATTATTACTAATGCCTAAAAGTCAAGAGACACATGCTATATAATTTTCTCACATCACAGAAGCTTGTGGAAAGTTCTGGGAGAGGCCATATGCTTCCTCTCCCTTTTTCAAGCAGAAATGAGGTTTCATTGTTGACCAGACAAATTATTATTAGCACTATCACTTTTTTCCCCCATCAAGTGATGATCTCAACAATCAGCTTCACCAAACACACACACACACACACACACACACACACACACACACACACACACACACACACACCCTCTCTCCCTCCCTCCCTCTTACATGGTCAAATCTAAATCTGTCCCATTTAACTTCATTTTGTAGTCTCTTTGTTCTAATTCTGGTTAAGAAATGGATTTTCCATCAGAAAACAACTATACACTTGAGATAATTTATATTCCTTCCATCAGAGCATCCAAAGAAACGAATACTCCATCTTCTTCCCACCCAATTCCAGTCTGCCTGATTATTTATAGTTCATAGGCACTCTTCTCTCGAAGTACATTTACCATAAAAATACAGAAGAAATTGAACATACCATAAACTGTGCAGTCTCTCATAACATCAGCTGTACATTTTCATAATTACCTCATTTCTTTGTTCTTCTCATATTTCTCATTTTGATTTTTTGATATTTAATCACTGCTCAAGAACACAACTAGATAGCACTGGTTTTTATTTTTATAATTTTATGAGATAATTTATATTTGAAGTGCTTGACAAAGCTAAAATGCACACATGCAGTTTTGTATTAAGTAATCTTAGGGACACGTTTGTCTTTAATTTACATATGATAAATGAATACTCAGAACATCTGTAAAATACAGATACTAAAAATATCAAGTATTAATAAATACCTTGCATATAAGTAGAGCTGAATCAACTAGTTTGTTACAAACTAGAAGTATTTAACCAGTGATTCCAGAAATGCATTTAGAAATGCAAAATGAGGATGGGGACATAGCTCTTGTCTAGGAAGTGCAAGGCCCCTGGCACTAGATAACAGTGGAATGTGGTGGCACATGCCTGTAATCCCAGCACTACAGGTCTGCATGAAATACTGCCTACTGTGCACCTCAGAATGCTCTAGCATCCACAGGTCTTTAACTTCAAACTCTGCCTTTCTTTCCACAGGTAAACCCACAGACAACTCTGACGCAATTCACTAAGCTTACGTCCCCTTCACGTCCAATTTTGTTTTGTTCTCTTCTACTACAGTCATCTACTTTTTCTTCTTTGTGCCTAGGGAGAAGGTGATTCTCTAGAACTTTCAATATTTCCCTTGCCCACCTTTCTTCCTCTATTTGGACACATTTTTCAGTCTCACCTTTAAATGCACCATTCTTGAACGCTTGTCAGAAGTATTCAACAAAAGTTCAGAATACTTTGGATGTTGTTCCTTCTCTTTATTTTGCCTCCAAACTTCTCTACCAAATAAATTTTACTCTCCTCATTTTCAATAGTCAATTTCCTTAAAACCCTAAAAAAACTTTTCCTAGACTGCTTATGTAAAAATATACTTTAAAAAATTGGAGACTGAACCTAATGCATTCAAACTGAGCTACAATTCCAGACTTCTTACTAATTTATTTGTCTGGGGATCAAGCTCAGGGCTATATCTTTATCCTGAACTATATTGCCTGCTCATTTTATATTATTTTGAGAAAGGCTTTCTCAGGCTAGACTCAAATCAGTGATTCTCCAGTTTCAGTCTCCCAGGGAGCTGAGTTCAGGCAGGAACCATGACACTTGGCTGGAAATGCACTTTCCAAGGCTATCAATGTCAGCGTCTACTTCACTGGCAATGGGCTTTCTCGGTTCTTGTTTTTCATTACATCTCTGCAGAGTGTTCAGGTTCACCAACTTTGGCCCTGTTACTGGGCCGTCACCCTTCCTTTCCACAAAACCTTCCCAGTTAAAAACTGGCTCTCCTTTCCTTTCGCGCATGCTCTCTCACTCACTTCACTGACACTAATGACTCCCACATCTCTATACCTAACTAGAGACTTTGTCCGGATGCTTGCTTGAAAGAATTCCCAATTAAGGGGGAAAAAATGACAGGCTATGTCTCCCTCAGAATTTGTTAAGAGGAAATTTTTATTTCATCCTTGAAAAAAACCCTCCTCTGGTTACTCATTGCCTTTTTATTTCTTTTTCTCCAAGTTACCTAAATTTAATATTTTGGAGCACTCATTGTGCCTAATCATTTCTTATCAATCACTTGCTGTTAAATTTTCATGTGTTCTTTTTTCATTCTACTCTTTTCCTATCTTTTATTTTCTACTGCTTTGTGCCCATACAATGACAGTGATCTTTTATTTGTTTCTCCCAAGGCTGAAGCTCCTAGCTCTTCCCCCAAGAGCACAACACACATTTTTTCACTGCATCGTATAAATAGTCATTCTAAATTATTACTTTCATTGTGCCATCCTGCTTAATGACATTTTGGAATATGAACTCCTAATCCTTAACATGTCATTCAATACTTTTCATCTGTGCTTTTGTTTCTGTTCAATCCACTCCCTTCTCCCTTCTCATTGATATTACTTATTTCTATGCGTCTACCTGCCAGAATTTTCTCTTTTCTCCTCATCTGGTTAAAACCTTCACCTAGAAGCATTCTATCACTTCTAGCATCACTAAGCTTGCCAACTCTGACCCAATGTCTGTTTAGATCAATCCAGTTGAAAGTAATTTCTCTAGTGCGTTTTGCTAGCACCTAGTTTCTGTCTCTCACAAAGCCCAGACAGACGTCATTACTTACTGCCCTGATGTGGACAGACTGGGACTCTATGTTGTCTCTTCCTCACGTTAGAGCGTACATTTTTCAAGGTCAGAGTTAATTGTTTAAAACCTTGAAATCCTACTGTACATGGCACAGAACGTTAGACAAAGCTGGAACTTGAGAAAACAAATTGGACAAATTAAAGCTGAAAACAATTCTATCCAGAAGAATATAAAATCTGATCACTGGTAATTATCCCTTTTCCTGAGTTGATTAAAAAAAAAGGTACAAACAGCTGATTTTGTGCTATGCAAATTTCCATTCTTCACATTTAAAAGATATTTTTAAATTCATTAGTTAACGCAAACTTTTTTCTGATTTCCAATACAACAACAAAACAGTTTCATTTAAATGCTCCCTCAAGTCCTCAAGAGTCAGCATTTTTTGATGTGCAAAAGTGGGGAAGAGGTTGAAGAAGACCACTGCCCTTTAAAAATAACCTCTATGAAAAGACCAATTTACTTATAGAATTTAAAAAAATACTAAAATTAGAAAACCTTCAAAAATAATTTAAATTTTCTACTACAGCAATGTATTTTAATATAAGGTCTAATTTTAGAGCAATCATTTTCCCAAATCAATTATAGAAGATTAAAAAACTGCAAGGTGCCATTTTGCAATAAAACTAGACAGTGCACTGAAAATCAAAAGAAATCCTCTAGCTGTTCACTTCAGTAAGTGGTGAGAAACTGAATGTAGCCAAGGAAGGGACAGAATAGAAGCTAAAACTTAAACGTGTCCAAAACTTTAATTTCTTTAATTGTCTTAGCAAGTGATCAATGAAATTCTTTCTGTATAAAGTAAATTGAAAACCAATTATCAATTTCTAAATAAATTGTGTGAAACAATATGGCTTTTGTAGAGTAGAAATAACAAAGAAATTTATTATGACACAAATTGAAAAGATAGAACCAGTACGTTATTAAGAAAGAACTTTATTGCACAGGTAATTACCAGGTGTTATAATCCGACAGCAGTAAGTGGTAGCACACCTAGGCTGCAGCCTCGTGTTTTGCTTTCTCCAGTCATATTTTGACATAAGTATTTCTAAAAGATTCTAAAGAGTGCTCCATTTGCAGCTTCTGGCCTCTGCAAATGCAGGGATATTTAAACAATGGAAGAAAATGCTTTATGAAAAGTATAATTAAGATTGGATTATTGTATAGATTTGAAAAATTTAAAAAGGCATTGAAACTATTTTAAAAGAAAATGAGAATTGCCGTTTGCTTACTGTGTTCTTCTGTAAGCAGGTAACAATATGTATACAATTAAACAAAGAAAGAAGAATGGATTATTCTTTCAAAATGAATGAAATAAACAGCAAGATAAATGTGAGAGAGGTCACATCATTTATGCCAAAATGAGTTGACTTCAATAAATCATAGGCTATTGTTCAAAAAAGTTTCTTCGCTTCAGAATGAAAATTTATATTGTTATAGCTTGAATTTTCACTGTTGGCTCAGTAATACCTTCCTTAGATCACACACTGAAAAATCAAAATATAGTACCAAGACAGGTGCAGAGAGGGGTTCATCAACTGTGCCATCACTTGCTGATTGTTATATATGAATTCTATATTCTACTGAGGTCTGTGAGATACCTAACTTATTGTCGTTGAATAAAGAAAGGATCACTTGAGTAAATATGTTTTCCAAAGCACCCCGGAGAAAATTTGAGTCTCAAAAATGGTTTTGAGTTAGAAATTAAATACTGATTTTTTTATTTGATTAGACATTTAATATAAACAATCGCAGACATTAATCTTCAACCCTGCAGTATCCACGTATCTTTTCACTTTTAATGTAGGTCAGATATCTCAGGTAACTCTCTCACAAGTCTGTTATATGGTACTGAAGATCACCATCTAACTAATCACCTCACAAAAGTAAAATAACATCCAAACGACTGGTGCTCAATGAATAAACACTGAACTAAACTACAATGTATCATCTATATATAAAGCATTATGCCAATCAGAGTAAAGGAAGCAAAATGAAAGAAACAAACTCTGACCTCCATCTTCAAAAGAAATATAATAATATGTTTAAGACTTCAACATCCCTAGCCAGACGTTAGAGAAATACAAATCAAAACATCACAAAGGTACCATCCGAGTCCTGAGAGAATGTTGTATATCAAGAGCACAAACAGCAATCAGTGCTGGCAAGGCTGTGGGGAAAAAGGAACCCTCGTGCGCTGTTGGTGAGAATGTAAACTGGTACAACAACTATGGAAAGCAGTATAGACTGGGAATAAATATCACCTTCGATCCAGCGATACCTCTTCTGGAAATTTTCCCAAGAGTTAAAAACAACATATAAGAAATACACGTATACCTATGTTCATAGCAACACAACTAATGATAGCTAAAATCTGAAAGACATCAAAATACCCATCAACAGACCAATGGATACATAAAGTATTTATACATATTGCAATACTACTCATCTACAAGGACAGATGGGAGGCTTTTGTAGGTAAGTGGATGCAACTTGAGACCATCATTCTCAGTGAAGTGAGTTAGAAGATGATTGAATAGAGAATAATTTCTCTAATATGAGAAACCAAGAACACAACGATTTCATAGAACTAATTGAGGAAAATATTGGGAATTGAAGGGGAGGAGAAGGTGGTGGGGGGAGTTGAGAAGGGGGAGGGGAGGATTTATAATTTTGCCATGATATGTATATACACAAAATATTCAAGGTTAGTGTAAACATTATATATTGCATCTATACATAGCAATACAATGGGAAAAAAGACTTCAGATTCAGCCCCTTTTCTTAGAACTACTGAAAATGACAATTCAGGCATTTATAAGACAAGGATTCCTATCCTGCCCATCCTCTCAATATTCCTCCACTTTTTCCAAAGCACTCATCTCTGCCTGACAGATCACACACTTCATGTGGTTGTTCACACTCCCTCTTTTCGTATCAAATTACAAGCTCCTAACAGGTAGGCACCATGCCTGTTTTGTTCACTGCTATGTATCCAGAGCCTAGAATAGTGCCTCATACTCAGGAAATATACATTAAATCAATCAATTATATGCCAATTATCATTTTAATTTCCCAGACTTCTGACCTCTCTTTTATTTTTCCCCATCAAGCTTTCTCTTATGCACACAGTGGCCTATGTGACAATGGGATGACATAGTCCTGACACTGGGTGAACTGATAACATTTCCAACAGTTAGCAGATACAGTTCACAAAAGTAGATGTGGAATGTAGTAAGAAATGAAAGAACTCACATGAACTACTTAGAAAAATCCTCGACACATAAATGTTCTGTGAACTTGAGCTGCCATTGTTTTTACCATTATGATGATTATTTTCTTTTGTGGTAAACAGCTCATCAAGTCTTGAAGCAACTCATAATTAATGCCAAGGGTTTGGAATAATCATCATAAAATATAGTTCTTCAAAAACCTCAGTATTTTAAGCCAAAAGAAATTAAGAAAAACACAGAAACTGG
>PVKB01000339.1:793100-821483 GCA_004027205.1 Ctenodactylus gundi
CTGCCACACAGCATTTCAATTAGTTGAGTCTTCTCTGCTACACAATGTGATCTGAGAGCATGAAATCTCAGCCGTCTATCACAGAACAGGCACTCTACAGATGTTGGCCAAACAGATGTGCAGCTACAAAGAAGCGAGACCCATCCCGTTATGTGTTCTCAGCTCACGTGTGCACTTTCATTGCTGCTTCAAAATTACGTTTCTCAGAATCAGATTTGCAGAGCAGTATAGGGTTTAGTCCTGGAGAACACTACGGAATGGGTATGAGAATGAAAGGGACGCAAGGGAAAAACAGGCACGTGCTGCAAACTCAATGCTCAGGAGACTGAGGCAGAGTCAGTTCTTATTTTCGCATAAAAAATGATCCTATCTCAATAGTAACGATCTAATCTATATCCATCTGAGTACAGAAGTGTGGGTACTCAAGTAAACTTGCAGTGGAAATATGATTGATAAAAATTAGTTGTTAGAAATGGGGATCTGCAATGGAAAATCAGCATTTAGATCAGGATTCCAAAGTATGTGAGGATCTAACGCTAACAGGTATTCTTTACCATGGGGGGTGGGGCACAAAAAATTGAAAGAGTCATGGACGTATTTAGTAATGCTAAAGCTTATATTCAAATGAAAAATAAAGAACTTATGGTGCTTTATACCAGCTAGAAACAGTTTTACTTTGGTGGAGGCAGGAGTGAAGAAGCTTGTGACTGGTGGATTTCAGTCTTGAATTTACTTTAGAGTGGGTATGGGGAAAAAAAAAAGGTAGAGAAAGAACCGGTATCAGGACATGTCTATATTAAAACACCACTGTGCATTCAGATCATGCCTCTGAATGATGCTTCTAATTCAGAGAGTACTTACGTTAGGCCTGAGCCTGGCTGCCAGATCATAGTACTTTTCAGCTGCTTCATTGAGGCTAGCCTGTCTGTTAAAGAAAAATAGTAATAATAACCCGGTTATCATTCATTTTAAAATAAATAGAATTATCATCATGCAGCAAAATAATACTAACTTTACAAATTCTAACCACATCAAATATAATAAGGTGCCCATGTTTGCAATGAATCTTTTATGTTTAAAGTACTGAAATAGTATCTTACATAATTCTGTTCAATAGGTACTGGCACTTAAACTTATATATTACTAATTTAAAAAGTTAATCCCCCTTTCTAAATTGACTCAAGTTATTAAGATCTCCATTTTCAACCTGATAAGCCTAGTAAAACATCACTTTCTGAATAAACTATCAATATTAATGTTTAATTGTGTTTTTTAAGATAAATAGTAAAAAATACAGGATTAAATCAATTTTTGGTCTATCTAGAAAGTAACTCTTTCTGATTCGGGGGAACATTCCATCGTATAAAAACAAACAACAGCAACAAACAAGAAGCACAGTTTATTCCACCAGGGTAAGGACATGACCCCATCTCACGTATGGGATTGTTTTCCCCTGGAATTTTAATTCCTGAGTGACAGGCGGATGGATGGCCAAAATCTATTCAAAATAGTGGATGCAAAGAAGCATGCATCCATCAGATTTTACCTATAAAAATTACTATGACATGTTCTGCCTCCGTAGCCACTGGAGCTGCCGGGATTCCTGCTGATTCTAACTTTCTAGCCCACACTGAAGTTTCCAGTTCCCACAGCCCTCAAAGAACCACAGTTAGTTTCCTCTCTCAGATCCAAACCTCAAGAGCGGCACAGCTGACTTATGCAAACAAGATGCACAATGAACCTTACAAAATGAATATGTTCACTGCCTGTTCTTGTAATTCACATCAAAGTCTTAGCTTAGGTTCAGCCAAGGAGTTAGCAGAAATAATCAAATGTCAGGGCGATGAAGAAGTATGTTTTTTGATCACACTATGCTACATCAGAAGATTGCCAAAGAGAAAAGACAATAATTTCAAAGAAGGTTTTGCATGTTGAGTTGGAATCTGGTTATTATATCTGAAGGCTACAGAAGATTTGCTGGAGAGGAATTCTGACTTCGAATTCTGATGATACACCGTAACACAATAATAGTAATTGGCCACATAGTTGCATTTAAAATGTGTTCTCCTAAAACTGGGATGTAGCAAGGTTTTGAAACAAGATAGTGGGAAGGTCAGGAATAAGCAGAAAACACACACACACACACACACACACACACACACACACACACACACACACACACACAAATTATCTTTCTCACTTAGCAACCCATCTTCAGGCTTTAAAAGTGGTTAACTAGCCATATCTACAAAACTGCACTTGCACTTTGGTCAAGTCAAGTAAAGCTATAAAGATATTTCTACGCAACCATATAAATTATAGGAATATCTTAAAAATAACAACTCTCTAAAGAATAGGCAATATTTCTAAATTTTAAAAAGGAAAAGTAATTAAAAACACTACAATTTTAAATGGGTTTTTTTTTTTTTTAAAATAAAAACCTTTGACCTAACACTCTACTGGACCCATGACATGTTACAATGTGTTGTTGCAATTTATATTCTCATAAATGTTAAAGTTCAATTTCAGTATGTAAAGGAAAGTACTTCAGTCTGGTATGAAACAGTAAAAATCTTCTAACTGGGGCACTTAATGAAGGCTTCCTCCCCCAAATTACAGAATCACTTTGGTTCAGACTCATTTAGAAATCCGAACCAAAATTCATTAGGTCATGCCCTGGAAGGGTTTTCTCTAGAGGAAAATAAAAGGCATGGAGGTAGGAAATTAGGGTAACTGGATATTGCAAAGAGGTCAGTCACTTTGAAGTGAGATCAGCCAATAGATATCTAGCATAGAAAGTACAGCTACTATTAATATTCATCTTTACCAACATTTTTCATAAGGTCCATGAGGATCAAAAGAGAAACCAGGGAATCTATTAGATGAAATGCCTGTACAATAATAATCACCTCAAGTTCAAAAAGCTTCCTTTACAAACAACTAGTTATTGGTTTTGAAAGTTATCATATTCTTCACTGACTTAATTCCCAAAAGAAATATAACATTTAGAAAACTTAATTTCTTAAGCTACAAGTAGAAATGATTGTAAAGAAATCAGAATAAGATTTATTATATATACTATAGCTACAAAAATTAATATTTTTCAAAGACTTCATTTCCATTATTAGTCTTTACTACTACTAATCTTAATGCAGTTATAATAGTAAATGGAAAACTGCAGAGAAAACATGTCAGTTCTATCCATGGAATGTTCATTTCTATCCTTGTTCTAATCTCCAGACACAACAGAAAACTCCCGAGGAACTGCTCAGTGTCCACTTTGCGATACATCTTGTATTTCAAACTCTCTGTTAGAAACATCTTGGGATCGCTTAATATATCTTAATTGCAGAGATGACTAAATCATTAAACACCATTTGAAAAGTGAGGAAATTATCAATACCCCTCCTTTTGCTTAGGGGATTCTACTAAATATTTCCAAGTACCTCCTCCTTCAGATTTTTAGGACTGTTTACAGGACTTAGGTTCTCAGACTAGTAGGATATACATGTTCAAAGCAGCTATATGTATATATATATATATATATATATATATATATATATATATACACACACACACACTCATATTCTTTCCTCATTTACTATTTATTTCTGGGACAAACAATTTGGAAATTCTTTATCCAGGAGTACACTATTTTCATTTATTATTTATAATAATATTAGGAAAGTAGCTACTATTATCGATATCAACCCACTACCCACCTTTAGAGAGGATAAAAAAACAGATCCTCACTCCATTAGACCTCCATTGTTAGAAAAGTATAGATTTAGAGATGAACAAGAAGTCTCAACATATCCATGTGTAAGACTAGAAACTGGGGTTGGGAGGAAAGGGGAAGCTCTGTCAGGAGAACCTTCTTCAGAAATGTAAACAACATTGTGTTTTGGCCACAGATCAATTTTAAAAGCTAGAAATGAATTGACATAGTGAGAAAGAAAAAAACACTTTACAACAGGAATCCATACAGCGTCCGCTGGGTAACTTCCTCTACCTTATCTTCCATCCTGAGTCAACATTAAGTTATGTTACACATCTACAGAATAAAGATATAAAAACTATCCCAACAATAGACAGCAAGTGGAGGTCTGAACAGAGTCTCCTTTGGCATTACTGGCTTCAGTTCATCATGTATGTCAGACCCTATTTTTTCAAACTATCTCTGCTTCTCAGAACCGAAAAAGGTAAGGAAGGATGCAGAAAAAGCCCTAGGTGGTATCTGTGAGAGAACCGTGAAGAATGAAAAATTTAAAAGTCATAAACTTTATTTAACATTGCATACTACAGAATTCCAATTTTGTACATGTACCTAAGTTTTCTCTCTGGTGTTATTTAGTACTAGAAAACATATCTTGAAATACAGGTTTTTGGTCCATTAGTCTTACAAAGAAAAAGATCTGTAAAAATAATGTGACAGGGGAGCATGCCACTTGAGACTCCAACCCGAGACAGTGGCAGCTCTTACCCTCTCTACTTTGTTTTTAAAGAAAGGCCTACTATTCTACACCTGGCCTTACTTTTTTCAACATCACTGGACACACACACACACACACACACACGAAAAAAATGTTGGAATCAATTGCTATGGAAAAAAACAGACAGAGATCCGCTACGCAATGAAAAGATTCTATTAAATAATTATTCATGACTACTTGTATTTTTATGTACTGTGGCAATCAGATAATTAAAGATTGCTACATTTGAAACAATTACTTTGAAAATATTTTTAAAAGCTAGCAACAATTTTAGTAGGACTCTACATTTAGTAGTTGTATGTTATCAAATGTTAAATAAAAATTGATGTTGACAACAACTACTATTTGATTCATACAAATATATTTTATTAAAGGCTAGGTGATGGATCTTTTTGGGGGGGTAAGATATCTGTATTTAAAAGTAAAAGACAGAGAAATAAAACCTCCTACTATCTGGGAGGGGTTCCCAAGTGGGTTGCCCCTAGGCTGTTATTTCTAAGGTTATCTTAAAAGAAAGTAAAACTAGACAGATGTTGTTCATGCGGCAATAACGAAGAAGGAAACAGTAGCTGGATTTTTCTGGATTCCTGCCAATCACTAAACTGATGTTTAGCTTTAATTTACTGAAAGTAGCACTAACTAATTCTAGCTGACAAGCTACATAGTAGGAAAAGAAGCAAAACTGAAATGTCACAGAGGGAGATGAGAAACACACAGGAGTAAAAACAGAGTTACACACACATAAAAACCACGGAGTGGAGAAGATCCTTGCGATGGACTTCTACAATAAATCGCTCATGGCCTTCATATTTTCTAAATGAAAACTCCTATCTTAAGGCATCAAAATGGCTTCCAATCCCACAAGTATCTCTCTCAATTCTAAAAGTTAAGGATAGAGACATCGAGAGGAAATGAAGAATAAAAGAAACAAATGGCTGAGCTGTTTTTTTTTTTTTTAAATGTCCTCATACCTTCCAGAGGTTGCAAGGACAGAGTAAAGCCTGTGCCAAAAAACAAACAAACAAACAAACAAAAAACAATTTTAATTTTTAAAATTTTAAAGATATGAAATGCAATGTATTGGCACTGTCAAACGACACACTATGCTCAATTGTCATATGGGGGATAGAAGGAGTGAGAAGGGGAAAAGAGGAGGCAGAAAAAACCCAGTTGTAGAAGTGAAGGAGGTCAGAAGCACTACCTGAGATTGGTCAGAAGTGCAAAGTCTCCGATCCCACCCACAGCCCCTAAATCACGGTCCCCGGGTGAATCTCAGGAGTCTCAGCGGAACTTGGCTGGAGGGTGCTCACTGCACTGTTCCCACTACAACCCATGATGCTGTGCTTGAGATGAGACTCTCCTGACCACCCGTTGACAGTAAAATGCAATTCATAAATGGACAACAAATTCAAAAATGTTTGAGTGGTTTTACTTAGTTTGAAATGTTAAACCAATATATGTGGTAGGGAAAGCCTTGGAGACTGAGTTGTTCCTTGTCTCTCCAGGGATTTGTCCCAGACCCTCCGCACCCCTATGGATGCTCAGGTCCTTTATATAAAACAGTGTAGTACTTGCATGTTTTAACTACACAGGTCTCCCTTCCCTATACATGAAATCGCCTGTAGATTACTTGTCGTATCTATTACAACATACATGCTATGTGAATAGGTGTTGTATTGTTTAGAGGTTGATAGAACGGGCCTGTATATGTATTTCCCCCAAATATTTCAAATCTATGGTTTATTTAGCCCATAGATACAGAACTCAAGGATAAAAAGCCAACTGTAGATATCTTTCCAAGGTATGGTGACACACAGACAAACAACAATGCCTTGAGGAAAGGAACTTATTTTGTTTCTTAGGTAAGAATTTAAATTTTATGTTGCTCCCACTCAAAATTGTAAAGAAGTGAGCATGTCTAAATTCTTTTCTATATAAGCTATATAATATTGTACTACTTGATAATAAAAATTTAACAAAATTCTTATATATTTACTCTGCTCTCTAGAAATCAGGGAAGCAATGGGAGCCCGATGTTCTAATGAGTGCTGTTTATCTTACTACCTAGAAAATAGTAATAGCTTGTTCCAGTAAGCCTGGAAAAGACAAAGTACATACTGCTTGGCGTGCCATGATGCTGACATTTTAAGAACTGAATATTCTCTCAAGAATGCAAATTTTGTGTTATCTCTCTAATGATAGGATTCATAAATCTACTTCCCAAAATTTATCACAAACTAATATTTTAATAATATTAGAGAAGTCTCACTACTTAAGATTTACATATTTGACAATCTATTACTCTTAATTCTTTCTTCTTTACTACATTTAAGAGTCATAGCTTCTGGGTAATCACTCCATTATAAAGACAGAAACCAGTGTGACACAGCAAAGATAGTGTCATATTGGTCCAGAACATCAAATTTGAATCACTGCTCTACCAACTCCACAAAGTATCAACTCTGAGCCTCAGTCTCACCTATTAAGTGGGAATATTAATATCTAGTCTGAGAGATGTGTAAATCGAACTAGGAAAGTGAGAGGTATAAGTGAAAACACATTGCCACGTACAAAGAAGATATTTGAACAAATGCTACTTTCATCGTTTACTATAAATGGATTTAAAACACCAACACGAACAAACTCTTCCACCACAAACTATGAATGCTGTGAATTAGTACAATTTCTTTTAGTGCTTCCTGACTTCCTCTTGGGCATGAAATATATTCATTACCTATTTCCAGTTTTCAGTTCTTGAGGAAAAAATGGAATAATTCTATTCCTACAAACTTTAAACAAAATAGTCGATAAAATTGTTTCCTTTCGCAAATGTATAGACATAACTACACTGAGTTCCAGCACTTAAAATTCCTTTGATATTTTCCTTTGAAGATCACCAATCTGCTTTTCTTTAAAAAATAGGGTCTCATCTGGAAGCACCTAATGCTTTCTTCATTTTAGCTGAAGAACTCAGTGTCAGCATGTACTTTCTACATTCATTATGTGAGAACACTCAACATCTGTGCTCACCCTTTCTGTCAACACAGTTAGTAATTAGCCACAATATGACTTCTACCTTCCCAGGAAAAGTAGAAGCCAAAAATCCCTTCATCCTCAACTTTCTTCTAGTCCATAATTCAGGTTCCACAAATCAGCTGCAGTTTCAAGAGAATGAAACTCAGAACTGAGCCTAATAAGAGGCAGCTGCACCCAGGAGACCCGTGTTCTCCTAAGTGAGGCATTGTCTCTGCTTGGTTCAGCGTTGGTGCTGGCACAGCTCCTGGATTTTAAAAGCTCGTGAGTCCTCGGTGGAGCAGGTAGTTGGGTGCTGCTCCTCTGGAGAATTCTAATCGATGCAGGTTGTTCCTGGCTGGGTAGAGTAGTGCTCTCAAGCCCCTTACGTGGTCTGTGGGTGGTTGAGTACCCTATTAAATCCTATTTCTACTTCAGTTAGCAAGAGTGGATCCTTCAGCCTGCAGCTCAAAACCATAACTCAGATGTGAAGACAATTTAGGAGCAGACTTATTTTCATCAATTTTGCTTTCAAAATGATAACTGAATGTCTTAGTCTATCAAAGAAATATTCTTGAATGATTTAATAATAAGTGTTTATCTGCTCATCTTCTTTTCATTCTCCTTTGCTTATTTCTATCTTAATTAGCATAAATGATACAATTATATCAATGTTATATACAACAGTAATTATATTCAAATATATATAAGCTATGTCACAGATAGTCTATACGTATATATTATATACCCTCATATAAAACTACACACCTACTTTTATAGTTACGCAATCATATGGGAGTATGGATGTACACATATAACTACAAACTTACGTATATAAGTGTAATTATATATAGTAAAGAGCATGAGTTCTCTATACTCCAATCTTTCATCATTTTCATAGGCTGCATGTTTTCCACTGAGTTTTGGGAAAACATGTATTTAGTCTATTAACTGCACATGGCCTCTAATGCAGTGTTAAGTTCAGAGGTTCTACTAATCTCCGAGTCTTTACCAATGACACGATGTTTCTTTTTCTAGCTATTTTCACAGAGACAGTCTGTACCAGGTTAAATTAGGTCACACTATGCTAACACATTCTAACTCTCACTGATTTAAGACAAAAACATTTGTCCCTCATCTAGTCTACCTCTGAGGATGAGAAAGGAGTTTGTCTTCCTTTGGTGACCAGAGGATCTGTTTCCACAGGATTTGAGTCAGAAAATGGGAGAGCACTTACTATCAGATTTTTTTTCCCCTTCAAGTGGCAGTCATCAGTTTAACACACGTTCAATAACCCAAGTAAAATTGCAGAAAAATGCAATCGTCTGTTGCACTTCTCTATGGCTGAGAACCAAGCATATCTGGTGGGCAGTATTGATAGTACTGCCACACATGCCACATAGGGTTCGTGTGGATCACCATGAAATAGCAACTAAATGGGTCTTTATTTTATTTTATTTTATTTTATTTGCATAACTGGAATCAGCCCACTGGTATTCTAACACTGACCTATAATACATGCTCAGCCTTTTACATAGTTTATTTTGAGACAACAGCTCACAAAATTGCTCAAGTAGGACTCAAGCTCTGACACTCCTGCCTCAGCCTCTATAGGGCTGGAAATGTATGACAGTGCTACTGGACGTGGCTTTGTTCTTATATTTGTATTATCAATTCTGCTGTTCACAGAAGGTTGTTTACTTTGATACTTTTGATTTATCACTCTTATATCTGAATGCCAAATTCAAATCTTATTATTCTACAGAGGAAGATCTTCATGTACTGCTGAGATCTGAAGTGGCATTATCAGAAACTTGTCTAGTTTCAAGCCTCTTCAAGGTCCTAATCATAAAGATTTGCTCCTTGATAGCAAGCTCTACACCCTCCCCCATCCTCTCTGGCTTCAGACTAAGACATTTCTGTTTTAAAAAAAATAATGAGCAGAGGGTTTTATTTTGTTGTTGTTAATAAATTCTTTTGGTCATTTGATTAGAAATTAGCCCAAGGAATGCAAGGGCAATCAGTATGGTGGAACCATATATTACCTACAATGTTATTCTACATTGTTGATTTGGGCTATAAGGTTAATTGGAAATCTTGCTAACCAAATCACAGAGAAACATTTCTTCAGACTCAACTAGCTACTAAGCTTTGCCAATGTGTCTTTTTCTAAAATTTCTCAAAAGAACTGAAGTCTGGCAGAAAGAAATAACATCAAATTCAATTCAGAGCTAGGTATGTTGGTACATCTTGACTATGTTGAGGCACAAACATCGTAAGTTTGAGCTCAGGACTGGCGATTTACTGAGGATCTCTCAAAATAATCAATAAAAATTTCTAGGAACATAAGTCAGTGTGAAGGTCTAACGTTCAATCCCCAGAACCACAAATAAGGCAATACAAATTGAGGACCACCTGTCATTCCCTGGAGGAACTTTCTACATCACACTATACAGCCAAGTCCTGACAGCTAACCATTTCGGAAAAGCTGCACTGAAGCGAGAACCAATAGTTTTCCTTATTTCTTTAAGAAAACAAAGTCCTAAATTTTCTTCACTAATAAGTAGAAAGATTGTGTCTTCCACAGTGAGTACTGAACAAATACTTGAATTTGCTGGAGCTAAAAACCAGAATAGCTACATAAAATCATTTAGGGAGAAAGCCACTGAAAGCAACAGGTCATCCTCGGGCTGCTGGTGCCACGTGTGTAGTCTGTAAGAGGGCCGTGACAAACTGTGACTCAGGAAGAACGCAGACTGCAAAACTGAGAGGGCTCTGAAAATCAAATCTTAAAAAATTCCACATAAGTAGCAAGTTACAAAAACATCCCACTGGTTTCTAACATTATGGTAACAGAAAAACATTACAAGTGATATATTTAACAAGGCCTTTTTTGTTATGTTCTTATAATGGGTTTCAACTGATAGACCTTGAATCCCAGACACTGATTTAACATGTAGGAAAATAATTTGATGAAAATATTTATTATAAGATGAATAAGCCTATAGAAACTTGTGCTTTCTCATTCTGATAAATGGTTTACTGTAACTGAAAGTGGTGTTTTATTTACAAGGAACACGAAGGGCTCTTCCCTGTAATAGCACCTAACCTTGTCATGAAAATTAACATGTCTTAAAAACTATCCTTGCATTGAAGGTTCTTGCAGCTTGGCTATAGTTTATTTTATGAAGAATCCAACAGTCAATTGAATTCTGGCTTCTTTTGTAGCAGTCATTTTTCTTGGCTTCATAATAAAACCAGTGCTTTAGGAATGGTAAGAGTGAGCGTGGAGTGAGCGCATTCGGCTGCAACCTCGCAGTGCACTTTCCTCTCAGCCAGGCTATAGCTATCTTATTTAAAACTAATAAAAAGCCAAGTAGGACATCACTGGGATAAGGTTCTAGTAACAATCTCAAAATGATAAACCCAAACTAATCTACAAAATTTGCTTTAAATATCGGTCCTGGGATACAGGGGTTTCGGGGAATGCAGTCAGAAAACAGCATCACAAGGGACACTTGAGATGCTGAACTGGACTGCATTTTGACTGTAGTGCTGGACACACGCACGACATGTGACATAACTGCAGGGAACTCACCTTTCTCCCTTTGTCTGGATGCAAGTAAAACTGAGAAAATCCAGTATAGCCAGTAGATGCACCAACCTTAATATGCTAGTTGCAATGATGTGCTACAGTTTTTCAAGATATTTCCATTTGGCAAAATGAATAAATTGTGCACGAGATATTTGGGCAACACACACATACTGCTAAGAGAACAGACAATGTCCTGCGCTTAGCTTCTCTGCTCTCCCTCCGGCCCACTTCCCTCCCTTCCCCTTCCCACTTCTCTCCATCCTGTCCTCTCCTCTTCCCTGCTCCTTTCTTCTTTTCTTGTACAAGAGGCCTGACCCACGGATCTTATATATGAACTATAATACTGAGGCAGCAATATATCTCTAGTCCCACAGAAATCATTTTTATTTATTTAAGCCATTCTCCTTTGGCCTAAAATACCACTTACTGATGAACTTTCCTTTTATATTCACAGCAAAAATAGCTGATCTGACTTTTTCTTGGGATTATTGTCATTAGCCTTTGAACACCCTTAGAAAACAAAAACGCTAATGGTTCAAAAATGTGCAATTCTAAAACACAGCAAACAGACTGTTGATTATAGGGAGCCGTTGAGGATTTCATAGGCCTAAAGCATGTGAGTATTCCATAAATCTTCTCGCTGTCACCCTAACACATTATGATGTAGCTATTTGACACATTCAACAATAATTATTATAGTAATAAAATATGCAGGTGCAGATGAATAATTGACATAATGTTCTGTTTTTGGAGATACCTGATTAGACAAGTATTAAATCTGATTTTGCTGTTTGCCTTTTATACTTTGTCACCAGTCACTAGTGGAGGGAAGGAAAAGGGAGGGGGGATTGCAATAATGTTCAGAATCTTGAGAGCTCAAAGGCTACCATGCATAAAGTACTTTTACGCTTTACATGGTTACACAGCACGGTTCCCATTAGGAGTGCGGAATGAGGCGACGTGACAGGAAACCTGGTATGATTAATTGCTTTCTCAAAGCTAAGTCTTTTTAAAGAGGAGTAAAACCAACCTGAGCATGTGGGCCGCATTGAAGACAACATCAAACTCTGTACTGTCGAGCTCAGCTGCTTTTTTTGCCATCTCGGCTGCTTCTATGAGGCGAGCTTCTTCCAGAAGAAACTGGCCTGCAAAATGTAAAAGAAAGTGAATGTCCACTTGGAAAATCATTGTGGGAAATAACAAAGCTGCACTTAGAAAACAAAAATATGGACAAAGGCAAAGATGATCTGAAGCTAAGGTTTGGTGCCAGGCATATTTTATGTGCCTTTTTCTTAACGGCAGGATACATCAAAGATTTTCTTTAAAAATGCAGATTTTTTCTTAAAAAGAAATCCATAATCTACTCAATCAAAAAGCAAAATGAACACATTTAAAGATGTATTTCAATATGAGTTGAGTTGACTTCAATTGTTAACACCAACGATAGCTTTTGTTTCTGACGCATAAGGACAAACAGGGAGATGTATTCATTTTTAGTTACATTTACTTCTTAAACTTGAGCAATGCTTAAATTATACAATAGACAAAGGTAGACTTAACAACAGTATACTCTAAATTAAAACAGGAGTAAAAGCAAAATAAATAGTAACCAGAGCAGATTTTTGGAGACAAATCTCAAATCAAGGACAGGATTTGCAAGGACAGAATTATTGGAGACACAGCTATGTAACTCTTTAAAACTGTACTTCAAGAATTATTATGCAACGCTACATGGGAAAAATACTAAGGAGATTAAAAACAACAGTAATAATGAACATAAATTGGTCCAAAACACAGGATATAGATTTTTTTTAACATGTAGGGATTTACTAAAAGAAAGGTAATAGTGTGATCTGATATGAATATTCAAATACAAATCAAGTCAAAGGACAGCAGAGATCTACTGAAGCCATTTCTGCACCCGGTGTCCTCTAGTTACCATCTCTTTGCATGTCAGGTTTCCTGTTTGCTCAAAAGCCAAGACCTTACTATTAAAAAAAAGGTTATAAAAATGATTAGCAAGTCAAAAACTAAATAAAGAAACAGAAATGGCTGTTGGAAGGACCACAATTTATTGTTTATCCAGTAACTCACAATTTGTCCTTTAACCTCAAAAGATCTTAATGTAATGGTGGATGAATTGTGATGATCTATAATAATCAATAGTCACAATTCATTCTAAGTCTTTTAAAATCTGGTTAGTTAAAAATGATGAGTCAAGCTAAACCTAAGATTATACAGCCTACAATTTTAAACTAAGTGACAGGGACTTGGATTTGAAGCCTTAGCTCTTTCTAAAATAAGCTTACACCATATTTTACATTCTGTGTTTGCTCATTCCCAAAACAAACAACAAGCAAGCAAAATCCTGCATCAGAACATTAGTAAGGGAATACAGTTGTAAGTACACATTTACAAATAGAAAAACAAGTTACTTATACAGTTCTTGGGTATGCTAACCCTACAGACATGTAGATATGAGAAATTTTAATAGGACATAACATACTGAAAAATTAGTATCTCCTCATATATGTAAATGTGCTCAAATACATGATGAGTATTTAAATTTTTAAAAAGCGTCACTGTAAAGAAACACTGCCACTCATCCTTCTCAAAATATTTCCCCTGACGTATCCTATTATTCTTCCTATTTTCTGAGGCAGTTCTGAAAATTGTCTTTCAAGAATGTCTTTATCAGGTGTGACTAAAAAGAAAAACGACAGTGGCTGCTGCTGCCAAGTGCTGCCCAACAGACACATGGCTGGTGAGCACATTACAATCTATCCTCATCTGTGTTGTTTCCTGGATCTTGCACCGTGCAACCTGGGGTTCCCAGCCTCGATCAAAATGGCCAGGTAAGGTAAATGTTCTGGATTCGGAAGCACCCAGAACAGGATAACTAATGTTTTACCAAAAAAGGACCTTCAGAAAGTGGCAAGAATGATGGGCTGAGAATGCTTGAAATAGATATGATTTGAACAGTATTAATGCTAATATACCTTTTACTGTAGTATGTTTAAAAATTTAGGCATTCACCATCTTTTTGATTTTATCTTATATACCTTAATACAGAATACCAGGCTAAATCGAATATTCAGTTAGGTATTCCCACTTTTTTTAAAATTAGAATATTGCTACCTGTCTCCATAACTTAATATTTAAGCATAAGCATTAATACATATATGAATTATTCATGATATTTAAACAAAGGACAACATAGAAGATTATTTTTATTTTTTTCTTTTCAAGTAGCTATTAACTCTGGAATACTGTATTTGTTAATGATTAGAAAAATGCAAGAAGTAATGGCATAATAAAGGCTATTTTCTGAAAATTCATTATTCTATGCAGGAGAAGGAAAAGGCGATAGATTGACTCTAGCCAAGAGAATGAAGAAAGGACATTTGTACTTGTTGAGTTCACAAGAGAAAAAAAAAGAGACACTGATAGGTCATCTTTTTTTTTGCGATCAAGATAGTAACACTTAATAATATAAAGGCTCAGTTTACAAGCCATGCCCAGGGCAAAACCTTTTAGGGCCTAGTCAATGCCAAGCACATTTTAAATGTTCAACAACATAAAAGGACTTGACATTGACTATTATGTAAAATCAGATATGTAATTTTATTATAATTTAATATATTCCTAAGTTAGCTTTACCATTAAATTGGCTTACAAAGTCCAAAAACAACTCAAACACTATTTAGTATTGTTAACAGTTACAGAAAAATTCCCATGTAAACATTTTGTAGCAGTAAAATTCATTCATAATCAATACTCAAAAAGTAGGATAACAACATAATTATTACTTACATATTTGCATAATTACACTCATTCTTTCTCAATAGGCCATATTATCTCAATAGCCCGGTATCATTGTTCTGCTATGATGAATATAAAATATTACTAAGTCTGAATCATTTGTTTTTTAACTGAATCTGAATACTTGAACCAATAATGAAAATACGATCCAACTATTAATGCACTGACCTTTGTTTTCCACTATAGCCCCTGAAGTTCACAGAAAATAGAATAGTGAACATATATAACCAAGACAAATAGGGAAACAAAGATATACTGCCTTTCTCCATAATAATTACCTAATATTAACCAAAGAAGTTCAATTAATGTATTACTGGGGAGATATTACAATTTGGGTGAAAAATATCAACATTGAAAGCCTCATGTATACCAAGTAGACTTCTGGAAAGTAATAAAAATCACAAGGGTGCTAACCTCATTTTGGATTAACCTACTGATGAAATCATAGCTAAATATGCTATGAGGTAGGGCTTGGAAGAGGAAGGTCAGTCACTAGAAAATTGTCTTTAAAGGGTGTTGTTTATGGTTCAGTATCACTCTAATATAATTTACCATCTAAACCAGAGTACTTAAAACAGCAATAGCAAATATTCTCAATTATGCTGGAAGAAGGGTGTAAACTAGTTATGTCCCTATATAATCATTTTACATACAGCACATGTGGCAGGATGTGCATAAGTTTCCCCATCTTCATCACAACTGGGCAGTGTTGGCACAATAAGGCAATGAATGACTGCTAGTAGAAGACACAGTTGCCTTTGCTAAAGAGACACTGGTGAGTCCACTGGGATTGGGACAGAGCTCAAGGTCTTGCACGTAGGGACAATCAATGGGTTCAAATAGGGGGAGTACAACACGGTGGAGCGGAATTCTAAAGCCAGGAGAAAGGAAGGTAAGGCACAGAACCACTATTCACATTTGCAGTTTCTACAAGGACTGGAAGGTTACATTTTCTTGTATGTATACGTCTAGTGCACATCAGCGTCACCTAATGTTCTTGAAAATACAGAGAAGTAAGTCCCCTTCCTGGAGTTTCAAATGCAGTGAATCTTGATAGAGCTTGGTGGCACACTCCTGTCATCCCAACAATCTGGGAGACCAAGACAGGAGGATTATAAATTGAAGCCCAGGAAGATCAGTATAGCAAGACCCTATCTCAAAAATAAATAAGTAAATTCATGGGGTGATTGGTGATACATTCAGTGTGAGGTTTGATCCCCTACCACAAAAGAGAGAGAGAAGAAAGAGAGAGAGGTGAGAATCTGCAGTTTTACATGTTCTCAAGTGATACCAATGCTGTCACTCCATGTCTACACTTTGAAACTCAATACCTTAACTGGAAAAGCAAAGGGAATCTTTTTCACCCTGCTCTTAGCTCTGAGCCACCAGTTAGACTAAGTTCTTCTGGAAATCAGCTTTATTTGGCAAGTCGTTCTCCAAATTCAGGGGCACAGTGAGTAGGTCACACACACGTGTGTGAAAAGGATATGAATTGTATACTCCTTACACGTAAGTTTACTCTTTCAAAATCTTTGGAAGTGAAGAGATTTATGCTTCACATGCAAGACAAATTCTATGAGAAATCATTTGTTTTTCACATGGAGTAGAACAAACACATTCTGTCTTTGGTAATTGAATAGAATTATAAATAAAGAAAATTTTAAGGAAAATATGTTTTGTTCTCATATGTGTTGTTGCAATCACACTTTCATTTGTAATTTGTCTTATGCAAGTTAGTTATCATTCTTTTACTTTATTGTCTCAAATCAAAGGAAGAAGAAGAAAATAAAAAAGAGAACTTATAAAGAAAAATATCATGTGAAGAGGGAAAAATAGAAGATTTTTAAAATGGGAAGCATTTTTCACAGATTTAGAAATAAAGAGTGTAATTCTCCCTGCAGATGAAAATGGGAAGAACAAAGCAGCTGATAGTTTTGGATTCAACTGTTACACCATCTTAGTATACCACTGTTTTTAACTGGACAGATATTTCTCTTACTAACAGGCGCAATGCAGCTACTTTCTAGATTTTACTAATATTTGAATATAGCAGGAACACGGAGAACAATCCTTTATTAATTCCTGAACTTAAAAAGCTCTGTATATGACATAAAATTTGGGAAAAAAATGAACTCAGCCTCTAATATAATGTAAGCTCAGCCATTGCTTTGTAAAGATTGCATATGCAGGTTTGGGTACATCTCGGTAGTTAAACAACTTGTCTAGCAAGCACAAGGCCCTGGGTCCAATCCCCCAGCATGACATAAACCAGGTATGACGGCCCACGGTCATAAACTCAGCACTCGAGAGGCTGAAGCAGGAGGGTTGCTGTGTGTTGGAAGTGTAGACTACATAGTGAGGTCAGGACCAGCCTGGACTACAGAGTGAGATGCTGCCCCAAAATTCTACATATAAACTCTTCAGATGAACTGGTAGAGACCTTTCTTGCTAATATCACAAAAATAAAATTCACTCTTAAGAAAAGTAACACAATCTGTAATACATGTCATGTTAAAATATTCAACCATATGTAGCTTTAAAAATATTCAAATGCAAGAAAAATTTACTTATAAAGTAACAAATAGAACATTTGCATTAAAGTAGTTCAACTTGGAGGCCAATATCTGATCGATGAAGTAGATGTAGAGTCATCTGACCTCTATCAATGCCAGCCTGTCTAAAGCCATCACCTTGCCTCGGGGTACAACAGTAACCTCATGAATGGACTTAGCAGTTCCAACTTTGAAGCCACAGAACATTCTCAAAGCATTAATTGGAGTGTTCTTGTTAAAATATAAGTCAACCTATGTCATTGAATAATCAATCCAAGAATATTTACCCTGGCCTTACATTCAGTATGGTCACAGCTAGACTGTTATTCTCTTACTGCCCCTCAAATACATCAGAACAGCAAAGTTTGCTGCTCCAAGGTCCTTTCAGTTGTGATTCCCTCTATGTACAATGCTGTTCCAGGGTTTTACTCTTTCTCCTTTGCACATGGTAGGGATTTAATTAAAAAAATATGTTTAATGACAGGACTAAATCAACTAAGCACTTGTTTCATGGTCATTGCCAAGTTAGACATTACAGAGCACAGGCCACCAGCACTTTTCATACCTTACAGTGATTTTAGGCACTGCTGTGGTAAATGGTGCTAGGCATCATACAACCCCCAAGGGTACAATCCACAAGGAAAGCTTCTAAGTGCATCCTCAGGTCATCAGCAAAACAATGGCACTGGTTTCAGATTGATTTCAAAATTTCTCTTAAAATACAAAATAATCCAGACTCAATTATATCTTCAAAGATGTCCAAAATCAAGAACAGTACATAATGTACAATTTGGAAACACCCGTTACATTCTACTGTATTACAGAATAAATTCAGTAATCTGAAAACAGAAAAAGAAATTAACAGGAAGGAAAGAGAACGCTAACACTTTCTTCCAGGGGTCAATGTACCTAAGAATTTATATGATGCCTCAAGATATGGTGATTCGTCCAGGAGGGGTTACAAAGATAAATGTAACACTTACTTTTAAACATTTCCCATCTACCGGAGGAGTGATGAGATTATGAAGACAGTTTAACTTCAGAATGCATGTAAATCTTAAAGAGATCTACAAAAGACCAAAACTAAATTTATTACTTCTGGATAGAGGCAATTTTTGATCTACTTTTGCTCAGTTGTAAATTTAAACTGAATTAACAAAGAATGGAGGGCCAGGCTAAGGGCCTTGAATTTTACCAAGAGACTGTGGTTGTGTAACTAAAAGGAAGATCATGAAACAGAGCATTACAGAACATTCTGGAGGCAACTGTCTGAAACCAAGGAACTATTTGAAGATTCAGTTGACTGGAAAGGGAAAATGCCCTGGTGGCAATATTTAGGTTGGTGAGTGTCAGTGATTTCTAGAGGTAACAAGGTAAGTGGGTGAAGGTAAACTGAGACAAGTCTCTTCCAGAGAATTTCTACTAGGCAGGTGGAGAGACACAATCCTGGTAAAAGAGGTGGTCTAGATGTAGGCCAGCTGTACAAAGGGGATGCTGCCAAAGACAGAAGACAAGGTAGTGTGTACTCCTTGTGCCTGAGAGACCCAAATATAGAAGGTATTCTTTTGGTGTCTCTGAGAGGAAACTTGATGAAAAAATTACAGTTACAGTGGCAATTTATATCTGTGCTCATTTTTGAAGCTGATCTCTCTCTCTCTCTCTCTCTCTCTCTCTCTCTCTCTCTCTCTCTCTCTCTCTTAGTTTTATTGCTGTGTGTTTTTGTGCTCTTGGCAGCCCAAGTTGAAAAAAAAAAAAAAACTCTACTTTTGAGAGACAGATCTAATGTGATAAATGTGCTCTAGTCAAGAAAGCCAAGAAAACAGGTGGGCCGGTGAATAAGGAAAAGATACCCAGGAGACCAATTGGAACAGCTCACTGTGAAGCTGGGCAGCTCTGGATCTGTGCCTGCGTGAGCATGAGGCCAAGAATTCGTCCTAAATTGGACAGGTGGCAAGGAAGGTGTCCAGTGCAGAGGAGATTAGAGAATCTATGGGCCAGCACCTTGCACTCAACTGGAAAAGAGGTCAGGAAGGTGAGCAGTACATTGTTGAATTTATTTTTCCCCTGACTCTTCCCAAAAGGGTTATGAAACACCAGAAAAGCACTTGTGCAGCTCTGATGACTGTCCACTGGTGAGTGGGGATTACGGCAGGACTAGAAAGAGGAGAGAGAAGACTGAGAGGCAAATGGTGAGGGAGGAGAGGGGGCAGAGGAGCAGGAGAGAGATGGAAGGGAAGCAACGTGCCTCCATTATAATTTCAAGAAATACATGGATTCAAAGAGACCAACAATGCTCCAACAAGAATCATGAGTTCATGCTGCGATTCAAATGATGCGAGTTTAGGCGCTCAGGAGGAAGAGGAAGACAGGAGAATGGGCGTGCATCCTCTTCAAAAGCAAGGCGAGAAGCCTCATTTTGTTTTAGGATATTGCACATTTTTGCATTAGAAGACTGCAGGGAAAGGGGTGGGAGGAAGAGGTTCAAACACAAGTGCTGTAGCTCGGTTGCTAAGAGAAGGAGTGGGCCTTTGGGAATGACCGGGCTGAGAATGAGAGATGGGCAGGAGGCGCCCACAGCCCACTGCTGTTTCCGCTCCCCAAAAAGAGCTCCGCGTGTGTGTGCTCACGCCACCTCACGGGGCTCCTCTGAAGCATTCATAGCGAGGTGTGCCGACCCAGCACTTAACAGCAGGAGATACAGATTTGAGAACAACGTTTTAATGAAATTGAAGCCAGGAGACGAACTGCAAACAAGAATTTCAAAGGGCGTACGGTCACAAAATCAAGATAGGCAAGAGTGGCGTGGGGGCGCCACCCGATCCTCTGAGTGTGCGTGCGGGTGCTCATTCCTACTCAGTTCTTCCAAAACACAAATTTCACTGACGCTACGGAACATTCCAACAATATCCGACATTGAGATGTAGAACTAGACGGAAAGGCCTGTCGCTGACCCAATTAACTGAGTCTACACTTAGGATGATGAAAACGGCCCCCTTCCCTCAACCAGCTGTTTGCACTCTTATATAAATGCCCGTTGCTTCATTTGTAATGTTGCTTATAACCCTCATTCCTCCGGCAAACCAGTTTTTCCCAGTGTCTTCTGTCTGTATTTTGGTGGGTGTTGTCCATTTTCTTAACCCTAGATGTTTCTTCGCTCTCTTCTTGCCCTAATTTATTTCTATCCGGGTACTTATATATCTTATTCCAATTGTGTTCCTAACAATTTGTTCATTTTCCAGAGGTTAGATTTTTATAATTTTAAAATGACAAATGTTCACTGTTACAATTCACTGAGAACCTATCATGTGCTAGTTTATAAAATTATAAATAAATCCTCTTTAGGCAATAGCAATCATCCCCAGATTAAATTCTGAGCAGTAAAAGAGTCTAGCAGAAGCCAGACCACACTCAAGGAATTAATCCTCCATGATGCTGAGGGTTACAGATTCCAAAATCCAGGATTTACTGTCCACAAGCCACTGAACTCATCTCCTCCTTAATCCAAACTTAATTCTCTCATCTTGCTTTTGTCGCTCTTTAGTCCCATAAAAAGACAGATTAAAATATATGTAAGTTGTACTTAACTGTAATTGTAAATTACACTTAATCTTTCGCTTTGCAAAGCAATGACCTAGCTATAAACAATTTAAAACAAAGTAGATTCTGTTCCCTCACGCAGGGAGGAAAAAAAAAAAAAAGGCTGAAAGCAGCAATGAGAAGAGAGGAATACAAAACTCAGTCAAGTCCAGTCTGCCTTTCATTAATTATTCTTTTACTGGAAACAGTTGGTTGTCCTTCCAGTGTGGGCAAAGCTTCTTCTATGCATTCTCAAGAGTGTTTGGGTTTCCTTTTCAAAGAAAAATAACCATACTGTGTTACAGGAATCAATGACATGCTGTATACAAGTTCCTCAGAAACCCTAAGTGGTCTGGAAGCACTAACAAAATTAGTATATTTGATCTTTAAAACATTTTATTATGTAAAATATGTTTTTGACAAATATTATATTGATGAATCCATCTCAGAGCATAGTGCTTACTAGATAATACCTGTAAGGTACCTTTCCACATTTTTTATTCCTTTCTTAATATCCATGTCTTAAAATTTACATGTTCAGATCTATTAAATAAGTATGGAACATCTTTTGGTTACTATGCTAATTTTAATGCTCTCTTTTCTACCTATTACCTGAAAAATAGATTAAGACTTCTGGTGGCTCACATTTTGTTAAAGTAGACGTCCTTCATAAAAGTAAGGGACTCGTTTCAAAATGTGTAAAAGACACAGCGTAAATAAAGCAAGCAGAGTGAGGCCTGGTGCTTAGTTTCCACTGTTCCTACTCCAACCTCTCCCAGGGCTCTCTTCCTCCTTCTTCGCCTTGCAAGTTCTTCCCCTGCCTCATCCACTCCTCCACTCAGCGGCCTTCAAGAACATAATGATAAAAACCTCACAAATTTTCCACTAGCAGACCCTCCACAGCCTCAGCTTTCTGAGCCTGCGTCACCACTGGGGACCACGGGGCTCACATCTATTGACAGCACTATCCTTGAAGGCACAAGAAAAACCCATCAACATGTGGGCTTGCGACTCTGCGAGGCTGACATTCTTGCTTAGTTAACCTATTAAGCAGAAGGCCTTCGATGGGCTAATTAAATTTTTCATACCTTAAAAATCGCACCTGTACAGCAGGCATGTTGTTAGCAGGCTACGAGGATGTACTTGCAATCCTGCTACACATGTGGTTTTCATTCCCTTCGCTTCGCTCACCCTCTCTTTCCTTGTCTTTCCATCCTATAATGGAACGCTTTGGGCCAGAACTACTATCACCTTGGAGTGTCATTTTGCTCCAGGAGTGTTTTACATGTTCATAAGGACGATGACAGTGAAGAGAGCACAAGTAGCACTGTTCATAGTTTTCCGTAGACACTGAAGTCCTGGGTAATTTATTGTACTGCTCAGAGAGTTAATTTCCTCTTCTGTAAGCAGACACAATCGGGCAGTCTACTCAGCTGGCTTTTGTGGAAACGGAGATGCTCTTTGTGAAATTTTCAGGAAAAAAAAGAACTCAGTAAATGTTTATACAAATACTGTACTTTATTAATTAAAATATTACATGATATATAGTATGTGTATAGTACTTAGAGAATTCACCTTAGTTGTCTTTCTCTACTTCTCTCTTGTTTAATTTTTTTCTTAAAGTTTACATGTGGAGTTTTTTAAAATGATTGGTTATAATAATCCTGTTGTCTTTTCTAGATTACTTGAACAATAATTAAGATCTTTGTTTTTAACTTTAAAGCATATACTTTTTCTTAAAAGCAAACGTGCTCATTATAGAATATTATAAATAGAAAATACTGTCAAAAAAATCTCTGCAGCAGTCCACGATGAAGCAAAATGTCTACTATGACAACTGCCGGGCTTTATATTTGTTTTGCTGCGATTTTTTCAATGACAGTTATTTTGGAGAATTTACTTCAACTCCACAAACAATTTTGATGTTTTTCACTTTGTGTAGGCAGTTACTTTATTATATAGCCTGTATCAAATAAATTTATGATTTATGAAATGTTATCAAAGGAAAAAATGCCCACTTTAACCATTTCCTACTTGGGCAATTAGATTCTCATTTTTGCCTTTAATAAGTAGCAATGTCAGTACTCAGTTTTTAAAATGCTGATTAAATCTCAAACATAGAATAAAAATAAAAATACAGAGAATAAGGATCAGAGCACCTTTAAAAAATCATCACTATTTAAACTTGTATTTTACTGATTTTTAATGAAACACTAATGTTTACCTGTTTCTTAAATCAGCTGTATTTCCTTTCTGGAAAGTTGCTGCTAGTATTCCTTGGTCTATGCATTTCCTTTCTTCGTAGCTTTACAATGTGTCTTGTGTTTTAAGTAGACTGATCTTTTAACATTTTTTTGAAATTATTTTGTAAGATTGCTATGTGTCTCTCAATTGCATTGCCTTTTTTTAAAACCTAACTTGTTTTTCTTAATTCTTGTTTTTTAATCCGAGAAAGTTCCTTCACTAATTCTCTCTCATTTCAGTATAGAAAAGTTTGAAAGATAAATTTTAGTATTAAATACTAAATTTTAATACTAAAAGATTCTCAGAATACAAGCAACTATGAAGACTCAGCTCAATTAACTTAATAGATATATTTTAGTAGGGTTAAAAAGTACTTTAGAAACCTTCTGATCTAATTCTACTTCTGTGGATTGTCTCTGCTGTCACTAGAGCAACAGGAGAAAAGAAAGCATGCTGGTATAAATTTTTTTTTATACGAAGCATTGAGCCTAAATATAATTTCAATGCAATTTTGCAAAGAGTCACCCAAAATATATTTCATTTTTAAGGAAGGTCAGACCATAATTCAGTTCATTATTTAACAAATTTCTCTGACGTAACACAGTCAGCCTCACTCCTTTGCCATCTTCTAACTAGTTTTAATGATTAATAAAAAAAATAACTATAAGCCTGTCCCCAATTCGAAGAATATGTCAAGCCTCTTCTCTTCATTGTTGGTGGGTGAAAGATAAAAACTAATATTTTAACCATTTCCTTCAGTGCTTACTTTTAAATGAAGCTTAAAAAGCACATATGCCATCTTAGAGGAGAACAGAGTAAAATATTAACAACAGGAAGCTCTGGTCTTACAAGCTGAAAGAGGAGGACGTCAATATTCCATTACTAATTACACTGAAATTTTCCGGTTCATAAAGTCACTTAAAAATTCTCAATGTCCGCTGCTCAAGCCACTGTGTGATTAGTACGGTACTTCCGAACATCCTGCTCACCAGGACACCAAGGGTTGAAAAAAATCACACTAGGCAAAGAACAGGAATCAATACACAAAACTTAAATGTGGATGATTTAACTTGAGCAGTCTGCTCACAGGGTATCATGGAGTCTGGCAAGATGGCTTCCCCCAAGAGCATGCCAAAGCTGCACAAGGATGGCACAAATCCTGAAGGACATGGGGATTACAGAGGAGGAGCCAAGAGTTAAAAATCAGATGTTGGAATTTCTCTTCTGACATGTGACTGCATTTCTAGATGATGCTAAAATTGATTCCAGCCATGCTAGGAAAACTGCCGCTGATGCAGATGACGTGTGATTGGAAATTTAGTGCTGATCTGGCCAGCCTTTCACCTGTCCTCCCTGGAGGGATATTAGATATTGCAAGACAAAGAAATCAAACACCTCTGACATTGACCAAGCCCTATTCAGGTCCTAGACTGCTATCAGACACACAGTGCTAAACATCTCCAAACTGCAGGCTCAAGTCTTTATTTAAAAAAAAAAAAAAAAAGGCATCTACTTCCATGGGAAGAATAAGAATTCCATGATTAACTGTTGGCTCAGTCACCAGCAGGCTGAGCACTCCCATTCTAGGCACCCCCACGCCCCTAGATCATGTCTGTGTTAGCTAAAGTAGGCCCCCCCATGTCTATCACAGGGCAGAGGTTTACAGCACAGATGCCTGCTTTCCAGGCTCCTGCTGCAAGGCCAGCAGTTCAGAATGTTTGGATTAATCCATCCTTAACTGGGCCCCAAAACATTCATATTACCACTAACATGATAGCCTCACAAAACACTTCTCGTCAGTCATCATATGCCTTGAAAAGGAAACATGAAGATGATGACAATGATGACTATGACAATTCGTCATCAGCCTGATGTATGAGACATGTACACCTGGTATAGAGCCCGCTGTGCTGAAATAAAGCATGCTGGATGTTGTCAAGTTGTGCTTTATAAAATATTAATAGTATTTAATGAGTAAAAATACTATATTTTTGAATTAAAACATTTGGATTTTTTAATAGAACATGAATGATTTCTCATCAACCTTTATGTGTAAAAATATAAAGTTGACATTCATCCAAAAAAATTCTCAATTCCCATTTTCTTCACCAAATGTAACTGCAACTCATTCCATTTCACAGGAGTTAGGTGGTTAAAATGGATCAAGGGGCAACCTAAGACTGGGTGCAAAGCATGCAACTCATAAATGGGGGAAATTGTTCTCAGGATCCTAAAACTGACAGGAGAACCAACCAATAAAACCTGGATAATTTTCCTTCTAAAGCACTCTACAGTGTTTTGGGAGCTGCAAAAGAAAAATGAGAGACTAACTGATCCTCAGCTTCATAAATGATTTAGTGCTTGACCCAGCCAGCTCTATCTCTGATGGCAACGAGTGAAATTTTCTTTCTAATGTCCTCAAAAACCCCACACTTGAAAATCATCAAGAGGCATTCTTTGAGGAACTGGAAGGTTTTGTAATTCTGATGTTCCTCTTGCTATGCAGTTACTTCTAGCTATCATCTTTCATTTGTCCTTGAACTTCTTCCCAGACACATGCTGTGTCTTCTCATGTATTTTTCTGCTTTAATATTCTTCATTTTACTCCTGTTTTTCTAAATTTTTTTTTTTTTTGCCTCATGAGCAACTATGCATCATTTAATACACAACAAGTGTGAGATCAGGCACATTTCCACCCTGCATTCCAATCCTCTATTGTCAAAGTCCTTCAATTAAGATACTTCTCTCTCTTTTTTACATAATCATTAGTTTTACAATTTATGTTTTTCTCTGGGAGCTTGCCTCGTCCTTAATGTTTCCCTGTACCTATGGAGTTAAGGAAGGAAGATGTTCAGAGCTCATTACAGCATGGCACAACATCAAAAAATGAGTAACATCACCCAAAGAATGTTAATAATAAAGAAAATAGGGTGGCAGGCTTGATTCTCAGTTAAGAAGTAGTTGGGAAAAATATGCAAGGCACAAATACATGAATTTTTGTTCTCTTTTCTCCAAACTACTCCTTTTTAATATTTTATACTTGTCCTTAATATCTAATAAAGTCCCAGCTGCCAAGATGTATACATAGTACCTTGTGATAAATACTTATTGATTAAGTTGTTTCAGTCCCCATCAAACTTACTTCTATGCACCTATAAATAAACCTAATATATTCTGACTAAGTGTCTTTTCCTAGCAGTTTAAAAAGGGACATTTTTTGAGTTGACCTTGATTCTTTTGTCTCCTACTGAAAGCAGGAGGATTCATAGGGAATTTCTTGAATTACAGGCGCACATGAGACATTAAGATACCAAATCTTTGTGTTGAGATGGGACTACTTGATTTGTAGCCGTATGGACATGGGGACACACTGTGAGCTTTACAATATACGAATCTATTATACAAGCACTGGTACTAAGGTTTGAGATTTTTTCTTCTAAATAATCCTTAAAATTTTTGCTAAAAATGAATATTATTTATTCAAAATAACATAAAACCGAAAACTAGAAAACATTTTTCAGAGCTTACATGTAACGTTTAAAGACAAAGAATCTGGGTTTCAGAGACTCCATTTCTCCTTCGGAGACGACAAAACCACAGAGGCTAACATTTGATTGACTCCTAGAATCAACTTTATAACCTTGTAAACCAACCTGAAGAGAGCAAAAGGCATTGTTGTATGAATTTCTTTTCCCAGCAGCAAACCCAGTAGATTCAAAGTAAAAGTAACCGATAGCATTTTAAAATATCATCTTTTAGTTACCATTCCAGCCAATATAAATTCCTATAATTCCCTTTCTCTAGTCTCAAATGCGTGATGTTTTCCAAGTCACTTGTATCATTAACAAGCAAACTAAAAGCACATAATCAGCCACAAGAGTGAATTTCTCATAAAACAAAATTCACTCACTCTGGCATTTTCCTTGGCATGTGCAAAAGAATTTTAAAAAGACTCAAAACACATATATTTCATTTAAACATTGATTTTTTTTTTTAAAGCTGAGGAAGTATTCTTATTCATTCAATCTGTAGGTATAAACACCCTAAGGAAAAAAAAATTATAGGTATATATCTCTAGTAAGTTGGCAATGAACTGATATGAGAATCACAGTATGTATTTTCTTGGGCAAGAAATAATAAAAAAATCAAATGGAACATTCTTTCAGTGAATTCTGTATATCAGTTCCAGTCCTAGAATGAAGACTATTCTTAACTGAGCTCAACAAACATTTATTGGTCATTACTGTGAGTATGGCAAAATGCTAGATATTGATGGTACAAAAATGAAAAACAGGTCCCCCTCATTCTTAATTTAGAATCTTCTAAGGAGGTAAATGTGTAATTTTAATATAAATATTTACTCCAACTTCTCACTCCCCAGCCAAAGCTACCATTATCTCTTGTCTACAACATAGTAATAACTCTCTGAAGAGTCTTTCACATTTCTCTGCTGACCTTCTGTGGTCTCTCTCTTTACTTTTAGAATAAGGCGCAAAGTCCTTGGTCTGCAAAGTCCCGTGGGCTTTGTTCTGCTTCCACTGTGCTCTCCTCTAACTAATTTCTCATTTGATGCGGTACGCCTCAGTCTCACAAACCTTCCGTCTCTGCTGTGGATGTCTCTTGTCTGAATTTGGCTTTTCCAGTAGCTGGCAGATGAAAGTTAGAGATTTCAAACACCCCATATTCAAAGATGCTTAACTTGACTACTTAGCCTCAAGCTGTACTTTCTTACCCACCTTTTAAAGTTAATGTCATCGTGTTTACTTCCCATCTAGTACTACTAACTTTGTCAATGGAAACCAGTGCCTTGTACCTCACAGCTATATCTTAGAAACATGAAAATAAAACCTGTTGTGGTTTAGAGGAGATCTAAAACATTTCCCCAAAGTTTCACGTGTTTGGAGTTGACTGACTCAAGATCCAAACACATCAATGGCTTAATGTACTTCTGTGCTCACAGCTGAACTGCTGTCAGGAAATGGGACCTCGTTGGTGGAGGGGGTGTCAATGGGGCAAATCCTAGAGGGCACTTGACTCCTCTGGCTCTCTTAGGGGAACTCTCTCCTCCTCCTCCTCCTCCTCCTCCTCC
>PVKB01000340.1:0-57179 GCA_004027205.1 Ctenodactylus gundi
GCTGATTTCTTCCCTCTTATTAATGCTGGAAGAGTTGTTGTTTTAGTAGATCTTTATGTCTGTATTTGGTTTGCCTTTAAGCCTATATTATTACCATTAGAACAAGTTCTAATGTTAAGTGTGATATATTTGTAGATTTTAATTGTTTTCAAGGCATTTGAACACTTTGTTTCTTAGACCCTACCATTATTGCTTATTGCTTTTCTGTTGCTAATGGTGGAATAGTAGTTAATTTTAATTTTTTAAATGTAAGTCAATGTCTGTCTTGTCTTTGTGTTGTCAACCTCTATCTGAGTGGCACAAAGGATCAAGCTTCTATAATAAGGTTGGACACTGAGAGACCCTCAAGTATTACACTGCATAGGTTGAAAAAGTGTCTAAACACCAACACACAACCAAATCCAAGGGCACTTCACATGAAGACATGATCTAATTAAAGATATATTTACCCACAAAAACCTCCAACCTATCTGTCTTTATATATGCACAGTATTCCAGTGTGCATACCACAATTTGTGTATCCATTGGTCTGTTGATGGGTATTTTGATATCTTCCACATTTTAGCTGCTGGTAGTTGTGATTCAATGAACGTGGGTGTATATGTATCTCTGATAAGTGTTGTTTTTAACTCTTTGCTGGATTGAAGGGGATAATTATTTCCAGTCTTTTGAGAGACATCCACACTGCTTTCCATAGTGGTTATACCAGTTTACATTCCCACCAGCAGCGCCGGAGGGTTCCTTTTTCCCCTCAGCCTCTCCAGCACTGATTGCTGTTGGTGTTCTTGATAGACACCAATCTCTCTGGAGTTAGGTGGTATCTTAGTGATGTATTGATTTGCATTTCTCTTATGGCTAAGGATATTGAACATCTTTTCATATATTTATTGGCCACTTGAACTTCTTCATCTGAGAACTGTCTATTCATTTCTTTTGCCAATTTTTCAATAGGGCCTTTGATTTTGAGGGGCTTCCTTTTCTTGAGTTCCTGTATATTCTGGTTATGAGCCTCCTATCTGAGGTATTGGTGGTAAATAATTTTCCCAGTCTGTCAGTTCTCTTTTCACACTGTTGATAATTTCCTTTGCCATGCAGAAACTTTTTAATTTGGTATGATTGCATTTATAAATAAAGGAGAGAAAGATAGTCTTTGCTTACACCTATTTCTTTTAGATATTTGCCTATTTTGTCTTGCAGAAGGTTCACTGTTTGAGTTTTAATATCTAGGTCTTTGATCCACTTTGATTTGATTTTGGTGCATGGTGACAGGTGTGTGTCTAGATTCATTCTTCTGCATGTGGATGTCCAAGTCTCCCAGCACCATTTGTTGACGAGGCTGTGCGTTTTCCAGTGTATGCTTTTGGCTCCTTTATTGAGGATTAGGTAGCTGAGGATATTTGAGTTTGTCTCTGCATCCTCATTTCTGTCCCGCTAGTCTACCTGTCTGTTTCCGTGCAAGTACCATATCATTTTTACAATCCTATCAAAATGCCAATGCTTTTTTTCCACGGAACTTGAAAAAACAATCTTTAAATTCATATGGAACCAAAAGAGATGTAGATCACCAAAGCAATCTTAAGTAACAAGACTAAATCAGGAGACATTACAATTCCTGACATCAAGTTGTACTATCAGGCAATAGTTGTAAAAACTATAGGGTTAGACTCTTAAAAAGATTACATGTCTCAAAAGGCCAGTATATGGGAAGCAATTCTTAATAGTGCCAAATTAGTGGGTGGCATAATTGGGAGCCATTTGGGGAAGAGACTTCATTTAAACAGTTTTGGAAATCAGAAGCCACAGACCAGACACTCTTCAGAGACTCTGGGGGTAGCCTGTCCCACTAGTCAAGCAGGAATGTTCCAAGAAAAAATCATAGAGAAGACAGGCCTAGACAAAAACCTCCTAAACAGCTTGGACAACGGCAAAAACTAATCATGGAAGGTAGTGGGGCCCTGACCCTTGGTAAGAGAAGTCAGTCCAATTGTGAAATGTTTGCGCAGAGGGCTGCTTCTGAAAGTGCCAGGACTGAGTCCAGCAAACTGCTTGGCCACCCTCACTCTCTAATCTGTTTGCTCCTACCACCCATCTATTTATATGCTCAGAGATAGGGCCTGACTTAGCCATGAGAATAAAGGCATCCTTCAGGTGTGGACCATATCTGGGCTGATTCTTCCAGGGAGGAAAATTCTCAGCAGTGGAATGCAGCAAAGGGTAAGCAGGAAACTCCAATAGGTGTCAGTTTGACTTACATAATTTACTTGCTTCTAGTCTTTAACTGGGTTTTTATCTCATTTTCTCTATCTCTTCTTGCATTTTTTTCTTTTAATTCTTCTCCAAAATTAACTCCTTATTCTAGTTCTACTTTTTCTCAACCCTGTCATTTTATTATTATTACTATTAAGCATTAATGATGTGTAGCTATATAGAGTAGCCTTTAAGCATGAATAATTTTTAGTTATTTAGTTTAGCCCATTAATGTAGATTTATTTTCTATTATTAATGGTAGTATGGTGTTTCTTTTAGTAGATCTTTTCATTAAGCCAATATGTGGTTTGTATAGGTACCTGTATTAATAGTATACACTACATCTTTAATGCAAAATGTAGGACTGTTGTAGTCTTTAAATGATTAATTTTATATGTCAGTAATTGCTTTCTCTTAGATTATATCATGACTGGTGATCTTTTTCTACTCTTAATAGTGGCATAATAGTAGCAATTATTTTTCATGGTATGATGAGCTGGCTTCCTTTGAATCACTGATACTACTGTTTTCTTTTTCTTTCACTGAGTGGAGTTGAAGACCAGGTTATGAAAAGAAGGTTAAACTCTGAGAGAACCTTTAAACTTAGTAGTCAAATTAGGTGGGAGAAAGAAATAAGTACCAAAGTATAGTCCAACAAAAAGAAATAACAAAGAAAGACATAATCTAGCTGAAGAAATTTCACAATAAAGACAGTTTTTTTCCTATCCTAACTGGCCAGCAACACTGAGCAATAAAGCCACAAGAAAACAAAGCAATAATATACCTCCAAAAATGCCAACTCCACGGAACTGATCTCATGATTTCAGAAGTGGAGTGTCTTACTTAGTCACAGTCCATACGTGGATGGCTGCAAAGAGAACATGGTCACATGTCAGGAAAAACAGCAGAAGACAAGCTGTTCACAGTATGGGAAACATGAAGCCAAGTGAGGGAGGAAGGACAGAATAGCACATAAACCTCTGTGACTGTTGGAGAGATTGTGTCAACTTGAGGTAATCAGGAACCACACCTGGATTAGGGTTTGGGAACCACGCCTAGATTGGAAATTGAGAACCAGCCTGGATTGGAGTGTGAGTGATTTGTGGGCCAGTGAATGAGGGAAGAGCACCCCTCCCCCACATGTGGAAGGCCCAACTGGGTTTCAAACGGTAAAAAAGGAAGGAAAACGAAAGATTGTTACAACTTCTTCCTCTGGGAAAGCACTGGCCTTTGCAGTTGTCTACGGATGCCAACTTGCTACATGCCGACTTGCTACACGCCGCAGATCTTCATTACAGATTTGTTCTAGTCTCGACTTGCACTTGTCTGCCTGTTGCTGATCTTAGTTGCTGATCTGCAGTCTCCAGTCTTCGCTGCTGTTCTTTGAAAAACTGAGATCTGCATCAGACTTTCACTGGTTGTCCTGTAGTCCCGGAAGGGATGGCAGATCTCCTTCGTGGCTGAGGAGCCATCGGACACTCCAGCTCTTGCACGTGCAGGCCACCATCTTGGACTATCTCTATCCTCGGACTTGAAAGCCTTTCTGATAGATACTTTTCGTTACAATTTGTACAAATTCTGCTTTTTGAAAGAACCCAAATTAATACACCCTCCAAGTCAAACCCCAAGCATCCACATCTTCCAGCCAGGCCACATCTCCCAATAGCACCCAGTATATATAGGTAATCAACAACTTTCAAATACATGAGAGTTTTGGTGGACACTCCATGTCCAGACCATAAAATGGATTGACTCACGGGGAAGAAATTGAAAAATAATTTCTTCCAATGTTTGATGATCTCAATTAAGAAGCATTTAAATAAATTCAAGATATTTAATGACGTTGAAGAGGAATTTAGTGATGTTGCAAGATTCTATCAAAATCAAAAATGAAAATTGGCTGGGAATATAGCTCAGCGTGAAAGCCCTAGAATTGGTCCCAGTAGCATAAAAATAGAGGAATTTACTGAGCACATGATAGTGTTAATTGATTTTTAAAAGTTTAGTGAGTTTATGTAAGACACAAAAAGGTGACTATGGTAAGCAAGACATTACAAGATATGAAGGACCTTTTGGGTATTGAAGTTGAATTTCTGAGGAGAAATGAAGAGAAATTTGGATATCAAAATTTCAATTTAAAGCATAGGAAGGCTGCTTGCACATGGTGAGGACAAAGTATTGGACCCTGAAGATAAGTTTGATGCTGTAGACCATGTAATCAGCAATACAATAAAAGACAATAGGGAAGCTGGGTACAAAGACAGGTAGGTGATTAAAAGAAAACATCATGATTATAGGAGTAAAAGAAAATAAGAAGAAAAAACAAAACATGTGAAAAGTTTATTCACTGAAATCATGACAGAAGAATTTGCAGATCTAGGAAAAGGCAATAATACTGAGATATGAGAAGCATATAAAATACCAAATATCCTAGAACAGAAAAGAGTCTTTCCATGACCTATCTTAATCAAAATCCCAGATATTCAACACTAAAAGCTGTCAGAACAAAATGACAAGTAACCCACAAAGACAAACCTATCAGAAAGAATAATAGCTGATTTCTCAGTGTAAATCTTAGAAGCTAGGAGATCTTGGAATGAAATCTTTCAAAACCTAAAACAAATCAAGTTTCGATGCAGACTGTTGTATCTAGAAAAATTACTCTCAAAAGTTGAGGGAGAAGCAAAGATTTCCCATGACAAATCCTAAAGTATCACCCCTAAACTGGATCTAACACCAAGGTAATAAAACAGAAACACAGTCCAATAAAAAAGAGAAACCCAGATCACAACTATCTCATGGAACTTAAAAAACAAAGTGAACCAGGGGGGTAGGGCAGGGAGGATGGGAGGGGTGGATGGGGGGAGGGGCAAAAGGAGAGCAGGGTTGGGGGGGAGTCCTTGTCACCTTGACAAGATAAGTATGTGGTATGTGCACAAAATGCTGAACTTCGTTGTAAACCTTAAATTTTGCACCTATGCATATCAGTAAAACGGGGGAAAATGTTCTGCATACAAATGTAAATCAAAACGACGTCAAGATTCTATTGTATTTCATTAAGAGTGGCTATTACCAAGACTTCCGGAAATAACAAATACAAATAACAAATAACAATGATGTGGGGGAAAAGGAACCTTTCTGCATCGCTAGGGAGTCTGTAAACTGATATAGCCATTATGGAAATCAGTATGGAGATAGCTCAAAGCTCTGAAAATAGAAATGTCACTTGACTCATTTAGAGCTCTTCTGGATATCTTTCTATAGGAGTCGAAGAGTGCAATATATGCAGACTTGTGTATGTAGCAGCACAACTCGTAGCTAAACCTTGTAAACAGTTTCTATCAGATGAATAAAGATAATGTGATATACATACACAGTGGAGTACTACTCTCCCATAAAGAAAGATAAATTTGAGTCATTTGTAGAAAAGTGACTGCATCTTGAGAACAATTATGCTTAGTGAAATAAATCAGACACATGATTAAATAAAATGGTTCCTTTAATATGGAACACACAGGGGCTGGAGGAATGGCTCAGTGGTTAAGGCACTTGAGCAAGCGCTAAGCCAAGCTCTAAGTACCCAAGTTCGATTCCCCAACACCACATAAGCTGGGCGTGGTGGCGCACGCCTGTAATCCCAGCACTCAGGAGGCTGAGACAGGAGGATTGCCATGAGTGGCGCACGCCTGTAATCCCAGCACTCAGGAGGCTGAGACAGGAGGATTGCCATGAGTCCAAGGCCAGCCTGGGCTCTGAAGTGAATTCAGGACCAGCCTGGGCCGCAGAGCTAGACCTTGTCTCAAAAAAAAAAAAAATTAAAATAAAATAATGTGGAACACACAAAGCATGAGTAAGTAAAAGAGAAAAATCAGTAGTCATGGTAGGAAACAGGGAGATTGATATTGTGGCGAGATGGAGAGATATGGGCAAGTGGGGAAGCAAGAGGACGCGAAGGTGTAAAGAAAGGTAAAACGATTGAGATGCAGTGTATGTACACGCACATTTCTCTAGTTAATATAAAACATACCAAAAGTTCATACTAATAAGATAATTTTGAGAAAAATTTAAACAGCTTAATACTCCATTTAAAAGAACCAAATTTTAATGATTTAGTTTGTTACACTTACTATACCATAACAAAATTATTGGAACCGAAAGATGAAAATGTGAAACTGAAGCCAAGTGTTTCTCAACAAGCTAGATGATTCTCCTTTTTTAAAGGCTAAAAATTTATTACAATAAAAACAGTGTTGCATTAACCCCTTCAAAATACTCCCCTGCCTTCACGCACCCCCCCCCATTCTTACAACTTTCTTTTCTTTCCAAGTTAAATTCCACATGGTTTCTTTTTTTTAACCATTGAAATTCTGCGTTATTATTTGAAAGTCATAATTTGAACAATATTGAGCATGGAGAAGGTAGCAGTGACTTAAAACTATATAAATGAAAAATTATACAATAAAAAATCAAATGAATCTCAGACTTCAATATATTGAGGGGTACATGATTCAGTAATTTAAAAATTGCATTATGTATTCAGTTTGTGTGTGTGTGTTTGTGTACATATATATATGTATATATATATATAGTTTTTGTTCATACATGAATTCCAAATTCTACAACATCTTAGAGGCATGGGATTTGGGGAATCAATGAACATCTCTTCCCTCCCTTTTTTCAGAGGTTCACATCTGTCCTAGCTGACCAATGCCTCTCTTTCTACCCTATTACTCATGTTAGATGATTCTTGTAGATTTTATATTCAGTGAGTGACAGAAGATATAGACAAAATATATTTTCATTTATAAGAAGTTCAAAACAGTAAAATATAATTAAGAAATTAATTATTATTTGTATTATAGGCTGAAGAAATTATCTACGGTGTTGAAATCATTTTGCATAATTCTTACGTTGTACTTATTCAGGCAGATAGATGATAGAGATATGTAAAAATGTTATTAAGCCATATATTTGCGATTAGCGTATTTATATGTTATTTATTTTAAAATGTACTAATGCCATTCTTTATAAAAGTTTTAGTCAATGGGAAGATCATAGATGTTTATCTCTTCAGCTTTATCAATTGTGTAAGACGAATTTTGCCAATTGAAAAAAGATGTAACTAAAATATTCAACAATTGTAACAGAAAAAAATGAAAAAACGGATATCTGGATATAAAAGTTTGCAATATCATTATCATCATTAGGAAAAGATGTATGTTTTCATTAACTAGATTAATTCTACCGTGCATGCCTGAACACTTAAAGCTAAATCAATAGAACGTGTAAAGTGTTGACTAGCGGAGGAAGAATCAGATAGGATAAGGAAAAATGTGACTGAGTAGAATGGAAAATGGTGGAGTAGAGTTATGCAAGAAAAATTATGCTCCATAAAAATAGAAAAAATGGAAGAATAAGTCCAAAGTTGGTATAATAAAAAAGAATAAAAGCCATATGCTAGACGATAACATTTCAGATTGACTTTTTTCTCATGTGAATAAAACCTTTCTGTAATTTAGAAGTGAATATGTTAGTAAAACATGTTGCATTAATTTTTTGCTTCCAAAGAAATAGCAGTTTTTGTATCAAAAAACAGACACTAATTTCTCTCTCTCTCTTTTTTTTTTTTTTTTTTTTGTAGTCGTGTTTCAGCCATGAAATGGAATCCGATATCGTGGATGTGGTATGTGGTCTCTTTTAAAATAAGTGTTTCCTATGCACCATGTTCTTAATGCTAGAGTTTTAAGTAATTAAATCTTTTCAGGACTCTAAATAAAAATAAGAGATGCACAAAGAGAGTTTATATTTTATTTTGGGGACATACAAATGAAATTGGGTAAAAACTAGAAAAATGTTTCTTATAGAAAATATTTTAGATTATGAAAGAAAAATAAAGCATTCACACTGTGAATATGGTATAATAGAGTGGAAAAATGTGAGCAGTATTTTCTCAGTATATCTGAAACAAATATTAGTTTTTTTCCCATCCTATTGATATGTGTGTATGAAATACATAATGTTTACAATGAACTTGAATATTTTGTGCACATATACAAGCCTTTCACCTCTCCCTCTTATTTGCAACACTCTCCCCCTAAAAGTAGTTTTCTTACATGAAGCTTTCTTTGGCAGGGACTTCTTTTGAGGTTTCCAGTCACTGAAGAGAACAAGCCTTAGTACATTTTGTAGGTCAAAATTGTTTAATGATTTACATCAAATATCAGTACAGAGAAGTTCACCTTCATAAAATGCTGCTGTTGAGGAAATATTTTTCCTCAAATATTCCCACTAAAAGAAAATTTAAGAATATACCGATTGTCTTGGGCGCATATGGCCTTTTTTATTTAGGAAAAACATCTGGTAGTACTTTCTGGACTTACAAATCACCTGTTACGTTTTAGGTGTGTGTGAAACACTTAATTTTTTTTCTTTCTTGGTCAAGCTCATATTTACTTGAGGGAAGTTTAAGAGGCTTCCACACTCATAGAATTCTAAAAGGCATAAGAGCAGTTTTTATCCCATTGCTTAGAAATTGCTCCACGACAGTAGATAGCACCTAATATGAAATCTGCTTTTAAATACTATCATGTACAAAAGAGAAGATTCCTTTGTCTTAGAAATTATGTCCTTTTACATTTTGCTGATGTTGAAAGTAATTTAGACTTGTTCTTTGTCTATGTGAAGATTGCCCTATGAGACGTAAACTTGTTAAGTAATGTATTTTCCTTTTAAGAGCAAGAAATAATGGAAAGCCCTTCCTGAAAAAATAGACTTGCTAAAAGCAAGTTGGAATGAAGCATGAAGACTTTGAACATTGAGTTCATGAGTAGACTAACAAAAAAGAGAGAGAGAGAGAAATTAAGCTGCTTGAAAGTTTCCCTCGAGGCAGGCAACTGTGCTTGTGAAACACTTGTTTTACTTAAGTATAATCAGAATTCACCTTTAATAAGAAACTAAAAGCCACCAATACTTTAGTTGAACATGCAGTGACTCCACATATATAGGTCACAAAATATTATTGTATCTCATCGTCTCAGCGAAAGTCTTGCATTTGTGATTATTCTATTCTTAAAGTCACAAAAACATTTCATTTAGTTTGTTGTGCTGTTCGTACTTGAATATACCGGAGAGCGTAACAACAGTATATCCAGATGGTGACAGGTGTGGTTGAGAATAATGAGGAGACAGGCCCGGGTACTGGCGGGTGGGGTGGAGTGCTAGGAGAAGTCAATGAAAGGTGAATCAAGCAAAAACTTAAAGCAAATTATCAGGCCTTAAACTCTCTGGTCGTCTGGGAAAATGTGTGATAAGCAGACGACATAAGTGGCAAAGAATATGAGACCATCACATGCCTGGTGTTTTCCCAGAATAGCATGAGAACAGATATGACAGAAACAAGATGTAGAAAGGGAGAGGAATCAGAAATATAATAATGAAAATTGGGGTCTAAGTGGGGGCAGTGAGGAGAAGATCATGTAGCTAGGTGGCCAATATAAAGACTTAAGTTTCTTTCCCTCAACATCTGATCACATAACATTCATAGTAAATAGAAAATTTTAAGTATTTTTGCACAAAGGGCACAAATATCACCTTGATTGTACAAATAATACTTCACTGTTAGCTTTATCACATATCCACCCAGCAGTGCAGCGCTCTATTCACCCACCAATCCATCCAATAGCTTATGATTCACTTCAGAGTAAATTACAGAAACCAGGGCAATTTACCACGGACAATTCAGCCTGTGTGTCTTTAACAGAAATTCAATACAACTTCAGTTAGATTTTGTAGATAGAACTTACAAAAAAAGCACAAGTATTAAGTGTAAGGTTCTGTGAGTTTATACCTCGATTCAAATCTTTATGAAGATAAAAAATTATTCTCACCACAGAAAGTTCTTATACAATTTTTGATAGCCATTTTTATATAATTTGATTTTTTGTATTTTATAAATATACTACTGTTCATCCATTTTTCTATTGATGAACATTCCTATCATTTTCTTTTTAAGGCTATCATAAAGTTATTTCAGATATTGATCTATGTCCTACAGTATTGCTAAATACTTCCCTTAGCTGTATTTTTGCGTATTTCTTATGATATTCTGTATTTAAGAATATACCATCTGTCAATAAAGACAGTCTTATTTCTTCTTTTCTCATCTCACATTATTTATTTTCTTACTGAATTGTTCTCACTAGACCCCGTAATACTCAATGTTGGATAGAAGTAGGGAGCGTAAGAATCCTTACTTTTCCTCTTCTTACTGGGAAAGCACTAATTCTTTCCCAATTAAGATATTAGCTGTAAGATTTTCATAGATGCTTGAAGAGTTCCATTGCATGCCTGTTTTATTGAGGGTTTTTGTTTTATTGAAATGATCATGTAGTCTTTTTCCTAGATTTTCTTAATATGGTATATTTATTTTTGGCTTATAAACTTTCACTCGTGAAGTAAAATTTACTTGTTCTTAGTCTATATTTTTATATGTTGCTATATTGGTTTTGTTCATATTCTCTTGAGAAATTTTATTTTTTATATCTTTCAATAAGACTTTATGATAAAGTCTCTGAATTTATAATAGAATATGAATGCCTTGCGTTTAGTGGGGTAACTGTTTAATTCCAGTGTACTTACAGGCAAAAGTAAAGAGGACTTAGGGGACAATGTATTGAAATAAAATGCTTGTTTTTTATGTTGTGTGTGTCTGATTAGAATAATAATATCCAATATTAAGCATCAATCACATATTTAAATTGTATATTATGGGACTACAGGAATGGCACAGTGGTTAAAGCACTTGCCTAGCAAACACACAGCCCTAAGTTCGATTCCCCAGTACTACATAAGCTGAGTGTGGTGGCATACACCTATAATGCCAGCACTTGGAGGCTGAGGCAGGAGGATTGCCGTGAGTATGAGGCCAGCCTGGGCTACATAGTGAGAGTGAGTTCCGAACAAGTCTGGGTTACCAGAGACTCTGATTCTAAATAAATAAATGGAATATCATTAAATATGTAGAAATGCCCTCCATTTGTCACTTTATAACATTGTGTATCACTGACATTATCCTACTTACTTGAGCAGTTGCTACAGTATTTTTTTAGTTACCAGTCTTCTCTAATCTTTGAAGATCACAGAAAAAGTAAAGGAAAAACAGATTAGTTGTCCTTTTTACTAATAATGATTTTGGCCTAATCTTTTGGCTAAAGAGTGCACGTGTGTGTGTGTGTGTGTGTGTGTGTGTGTTTAGTCAAGGCAGACATACCTTTGCACTCTGGATGTGCTGACCCCTACAAATATGGGAAACTCAGCTGCACAGTTTGTGGTAGTAGCGGACTGCATTTACATTCTCCCCTAAAAAAAAAACCCCTTTTAACTGTCATTGCCAAAATTTAAACTATAAAAATATTTACAAGAGCCTGCTACATTGAATGAATCTTATTGCTAGACTTCAGTTACTAAAAATATATATTATTTTTTCCGTATATTAACCCCTTGTTAGAGATAAAGGTTGAACATATTTTTTCTACTCCATTTTCCTTCTGTAAGCTGTTTCTGTGCTCTACTGATTGCTTACGTTGCTGTACAAAACGTTTTAATCTTATATATTCATATTTCTTCTCACTTTTGTTTTCTGTATTTTGAGGACTCGTCCAAAAAAGTTCTTGCCATTTCCAGTGTCATAAAGGGACTCTGTTTTATTCTAGAACTTTCAGAGGTTCCAGTCTTACTCTTAAATGTTTAATATACTTTAAGCTGATTTTGTAACTGGTAAAAGAGGAAGCTAGTTTCAGTCTTCTGAATTTGGGTATCCAATACTCCAGCACCATTTATTGTGTGCTTTTAGTATTGTAAAAGTCAGCTGGCCAGATATGTGTGCATTTACTTCTAGAATCTCTTATTGTTTTCCACTGGTCTATGTATCTGTATTTATGTCAATACCATGTTATTTTAATTAGTACTGCTTTGTAATACATTCCAAGGTGAGGTAGTATAATGTATGTTTTCTCCCCATTTTATTGATATATGTAAGTGCAAAACATAAAGTTGACATTGACCTTGAGTATTTCTTGCGCATACATATCATGGCAGAGTTACAAATCATTTCTTGCTATGATCTTTTTTGTTCAAGCTTCTTTGACTCTTCAGGGTTCCATGTGGGTTTAGCTGATTTTAGTACTGTCTTTTTCTGTGGAGAATATCGTTGGTACTTTGGTAGGGATTATATTAAATTTGTGTAAACCTCTGTGTACTGTTTTCAGTAATATTGGTAACTTCCGAATCATAAACAAAGAATGTATTTCTGGTTTTTTTTTTTTGCATCCTACTGTTTCACTTCTTCCATCAGTGGTTTATGGTTTTTATTGTAGAGAACATTTTTTCTCCTAGGCTAAATGTCTGCCAAGTTATTTTTTTGTAACCATTGGTAGTGGGATTGCTTACTTGATATACATTCCAGTTAAATCGCTATCAGAGTATGGCAATACTACTTAGTTTTCTAGGTTGATTTTTTATCATGAAACTTGAAGCACTTTATGTATGAGTGCCATCTTTGGTGTTTTCTGTATATCAGAGCACGACATATTCAAAGAGTGTTAATTTAAATTTCTCTTTCCAATTAAGATACTGTCTTACATTTCATTACTGGAACAGGATACTCTACATCCACAATTTTCCTCAGAGAAAGTGTAGCCTTTGGTTTTAGCCCAGTGCTGTACTGATCTTGGCAGACTTTAGGAATAGGATGTTACATGGCTTACTTTAACAGCACTGGTTATCATACATACAGCATAGGAACCTGACGGTGGTCTGACCATGGTGTGTTCTGTTTGGGCAGTAAAGCGGTATCTCAGCCTAGGTTTATTCTAAATTCGTATTGGTGTGCTATTCCACATGCAGGAGTGCCTAAAAAAGGGTAATTTGTCCCTATACCCGTCTCCCAATGTTTGAGCTCAGGTGGAATGCCTTATCTACACATTAGCCTGTGATTAAGCACTCTGAAATACTCACATCTACATAAAATCACCTTGGAGGCGTTCTTTGCCTGTGACCTTTACAACTAGCCACAGGAAATCGTGACCAGGATGGAAGTCTAATAGACTAAATTGGTGTGTCATTTCTTGGTACTTGCTCTCTTCTATAGGGTCTGTCAATAGGTAGGCCTGTGGACAAGGGACGTTGTGATCTTCCCAGGGCTAAGGTTCACCTGCCTACCACAAAGTTCCAAGACAAATGTAAGGTGCAAGGCAAATTCATTTATCATTATAGTGTGTTCTCAGTGTGCTACCAGAAAACAGACTACTCCCAATATTATATCTATTTGTTCCAAATAAGTTCTTTTTTCCAACTGCAAAGCATAGAAAGATTAATTGCTTTGCGCACATTACACAGCTATTCAGCATATGGGAGCACACTTGTAGAGAGTTCAGGAATTCCATCCTGTTGTTTTAATATTTTTATCGTACTTGGTTGTGTTTTTATTGTTGCTTTTAAATTTTGTGGCGCTAGGGTCTGAACCCAGGGCTTTTTACATGCCTCTAAGACTGAACTACATCCCCAGCCCACAGGTGATATTTTAAAAGGCTAAAAATCGATTCTTGAAAACCTGCTTTGTGAAAATATTCTGCACTCTGACGGAATATTATTTCAGTAAAACACAACCAAGAGAACACAATTTTTGGAAAATTGTTTTATCTGTGCTTATCTCAATGAATGAAATATATTGTTCTCATGAATTAATATTTGGCCTCCCATAAGGATAATTTATTTTATATTCAATGCATTTTCATGTAAGAATTACATTAGTTCTTTCATGTTGGTAAACTCATGATGATAAAAATATGTATGACATTTTTATAAGAGGAAACCTTTCACGTGATTTATTTTGTCAAAATTTACTTAATTTTTGTATGATGAAGAGAAAGATATAAACAGCCTTTTCATCTAAATAAGATTTTTGAATTACTTTTATGCTAAGATATGAGGAGAGGTTGTGAAATGCAATAGCACATGTTGTTACTCAGCTTGATGATTGTTAGGTTTCTCTAAAAGACAGCCCTTTACCCACTGTCTTCAAATTATATAAAAATTACTCAGTGTATACAATAAAAATTACAAATATTCTTAGTTTCTGAATAATGTGCCAGTGTGAAATATAACTGGTCTTTCATGTATTATGGGAACATTAGGAAAGGTTACTGTTTTTTTATTTTTATTTTGAGACCGAGTTTGCTTAATAGTTCAGGCTGTTCCATGAACTCACTGTGTAGCCCAGGCTGGCCTTGAACTCAAAGCAATCCTCCTGCCTCAGTCTCCTGAGTGCTAGGATTACAGGTGTGCACCATCATGCCCAGCTGCTTTTTATGTAGTGGTGGAGAGTCAAACCCAGGGCCTTACACATGCTACACGTGCAATTCAACCACTGAGCTATAGCCCTAGCCTGAGGTTACTCTTTTAGGAGACATTGATCCAGGCAATTATTTTGGTGCCTGAAATATTTGTTCAACCAATGCCTCCTTTAGATGCTTTTTTGGGCCATATTAGTTGTAAAAATGTGAATCTTACCCCAGAAAAAGAATCATTAATGACTTTACCCAAATCATTTTTCAATATTGAGAATTATAGTGCTCTGATTTAATGATAAAAGAAAAAGAAAAGTTGAACATGAGATTCACTCTCATACTTCTATAAGAGAACGATTGGACATCTGAGGACTTAGAGCTGACAGAGCAGAGAAAATAGGTAAAGGAAAACATGACCTAAAATGTGATTTTCCCCATTCACATTTAATCCTGAAGAGACATACATAACATCTGATGTTACAGCAAGTTCGTGTGGCACTTAGCATTCTTAGATATAGTTATTATTCCCTGAAAAATATTTAGAAACATAGTTATTCATAACACCATCACTTTCAACAGTCCTAATATTCAAACAATTATGACAAAATCAAATCATCCTTGTCCTTAGGGACAACACTATATTCTAAGGGAAAAAAAAGAAAAATGAAAAGATGAGTTATTTACTTATTTATTTATTATTTGTTTTCATTGTATTGAGGATCAAACTCAGGACCTTCTCTTTGAGCTATACCTCCAGCCAAATTTTACTTTTTATTCCTTGACAGTGTGTCACCAAGTACTAAGTTGCCCAGATTGCGCTCAAACTTGTGATCCTCCTGCCCTTTCTTCTCAGAATACTGGGACTACAGGTCTACGCCATCGGGCCCAGCTTATTTATTCTCTAAAAAGTTGCTTTGAAGTGATATTAACTTAAAGGGGCACCAGATTAAAAATGGTAGACAAGAATATTCCAGTGTTGAATAGCAAGATGAGGAAACTTCAGTACACGCCTAAAGGAGGAAATAAAGAGAGAAAGTTTAGTAGGAGAGACACTCTCGATACAAACGCTGCGCTATTTATGTTAAGGTAGCACAAAATAGAAATATTTACATTAAAAGAAAGGCTGAGACGTTAGAAATCTCAGTGGAGGTGGTGGTTACAGGAAAGGTTGGGCTAATACTTCAAGACTTCTTAGCTCATATCAGAGACGTAAATTGAGAGTCTCTACAGGTATTTCCTTTACTATTGCAATGTTAGGCACAACTGTTCCCATTGTATTTATTCTATTTAGCTGAATTTGTAGCTGTTCATCTGAGGTTATGCTGGTAAACTCTTAAAGATACTGTAATAATACTTTTATTTGTTAAAAATATTAGTTACTCTGTTCTTGTGAATATTATTTACAAATATGTTCAGTGGTCTTATCAAGGCCAATATTTATGGTTCACTTAGTTCCTGAGTGGTCCATATTTTCTCATGATCATTCTTTTTTATACTCAAGTCTCCTATTCCTTTTATGTTATGACAAATGATAATTATTTTGATTTAGATGTTCTTTGATGCCTCCAAATATGTGGATCTAAGATAATCATATTTTTTCATTTTAAACTAAAATAGACTTCATATTGCATGGTGAGAAATTGAGAGATTTTCTGATACATCCTATATAAAATAGTGTATAAAATAGTGAATATGGTTATAGAATTCTGGTGAGTGATAGTTGTAAGAATATCAAGGTGAATGAAAAATTGGTTATCATAGTAATTTTTTTCTTTTCAATAGTCATCCATATCACAGACTTTGATTGGGAAAACACATTTTACTTTGATTTTTACTGGATAAAGAATGTGTTTGACATAAAAATGACTCAATCTTTGTATTTATGTTAAGAATCTAATATTTGGCTTCAGTTCAGGATTCAGCAAATGAATGCTGTTTGATTCTGTTCTAGGATCTTGGTTGGTTATTTTCGTATTCTTGAAATAATAAAAAAATTCCTCTATTTTGAACACATATTTATTTGAATTCTAATTCAGTACATTCTCTTGATCATAAAAAGCTATCTACCCATATTGTTGCCCATAAAATGTATACCATTAATTTTAAGTTCGCAAAATCATTGTTATTAAATGTCATCACTTTTCAGTAGGTCTTTTGAACTTGTTCTTCATGTCTAGATGAAGTTTTGTACCCACTGATCATCATTTTTCCAATTCCTTTGGTACCTGCACTCAGCCCCTGGTAACCTTTATTCTATTCCCTGCATTTAGAAACTTGACTTTTTTCAATGTGACACATAAGTAAGATTATATAACATTTGTCTTTGTATGTGTGACTTATTTCATGTAGCACAATGTCTTCTAGGTTCATCAACATTGCCACTAAAAATAGTATTTCTTTTTTTCCTAAGGCTTAATAGTAGTTCATTGTGTATATCTAGCACATTTTCTCTGTTCATTCATCCATTCGTTAGTTGATTCTACATCTTGGATACTGTGAATAATGGCATAATGAACAAAGGAATACAGATACCTTTTTAACAAACTTTTATCTAAGAAAGCAGATTTTAGGTGTTCTCATCACAAAAATATGTATGTTAATGTTTGTTAATTAGTTTGATTCAGCCATACCACAATATATACATATTTCAATACAACCTATACAATAGATAATATATACAACGTCACTTGTTAAAGAAAATTTTAATAGGATAACAAAATACTTTAATAATATTATGTGATCCAAATATAGAAACATACTTTCTCTAGATTTAGATAATTAATATACTTAAAGAAAATTGTTAATCCAACTCTGAAAATAATTGACAGTACGTTTCTTTTCCATTCACTACCTTTCTTCTTTTATTAGCATGTATTTGTGATACATAATAATAGCAGTCAGCTTGAAAAATTGGTGTATGTACATATGACATCTTGATCATTTAGATTTCCCTTCCTCATTCCCACATACAAGCTCTTCTGCATCCCCTTTCACTCTCCACAGACCGTCTTCTTACTATCCTCCATCTCTTTTTTTATGATTTGGTTTCCTCATATTAAAGAAACCATGCATTATTTAGTCTTCTATGTCTGATTCTTTATCACATGATCATACCTGTACTCATCTGCTAAAAAAGAGTCACCGTAATGTAACTTTTTATTTCATTCTACTGAAGGTTTGTGTCAATTTCACTTCTCTTTTGTAGCTCTGGCTTTAAGGGAGCATGAAGTCTTGGATACAGGAAATGCTTGTGAGCTTCTTGCCACACGGTCTTCATTGAACCTCCATCATTCTGTTCATTCTGTTCTTACCCTGTTGCTTGCTGTGTTAGTCAGATCTTAAAGGCTACGGATTTTTTAATTTTCCATGAGCTTTAAAAACTGTACCTAATCAATACAGTAGTATAAACCCTTCCGAGTTGTTTCAGAAGGAAATATTAAATCATTTACTTGATCTTACCTGTTTCTTTAAGAGTGTTGATAAATACAGTCTGTGGGGATTGAGGTGTGATTACTTTGGCAGTCTTTACCTGCAATAACTATTGTTGTTGAAACCTTCCAATGACTGATAATCTTTCTAAACTTAATAATTGATATGACTCGAAAGAGAAAGACTACAATCACACAGTAACTATAATCGAGGACCTTGATGTTTTGGGTTCACTAAATTCAGATAGCTCTGTAAATGTAAGAAAAAGTAGAAAGGTTAACAATATTGTTTTCTGCTTCGTAATTTTTCTTGAGACTTATACCGCATCACACTGTCAAATCTCAAGTTCCTTCCCGCCTTGGCACACATTTTGAATGTAAATAATGCATTGTTTTCATAATGGTCTTTTCCAAAATTTTAAGTTCTCTTTCAGTTGATAGAAATCCCAAAAGTAATTTAGAACATCTGATTTCATATAGATATCCAAGCTTGTACTTTATTCACAGTTGCAGCTAATTTTTTTCCAATCTGTGATAAGAACATGCAGTTTAAGGTAAATCTGTTTTGTTTTATTTCCGATTTCTCCATAGTCAAATAGGATTGGTTTAGTGAGAAATTTGAGATGGAAAGAAAAAAGCACCAAGAAAGTTTTTACTGAATTAGCAGTATTATCATTTGTTTTTATGTGCCCTAAGCCTGCGTGGCATAAAGATTTATTTTGATTCATGGTTTCAAAAGTTTGAGTCCATGATTGCTTTGCCCTGTTTCTTTGGGCTAGTGCCAACACTGTGCAGCATTGTGGGAGCACATCGTAGAGACGGTGAGTTCACCTCATCTTGGTCAGGAAACAGAAAAAAAAAAAAAAAGATGAAGGATCCAAGTTTCAATATTCCTTTTAAGGGCACCTCTCCGTGACATAATTTCCTCCAAGTAAGCCACACCACCCTACATTTCCCCCCCTCTCATAGCTCCACAGCTATTAGACACTTGGGTCTTTGGCAGATGCTTCAGTTCCAAACGGTAGCAATATGTTTGGAGGATTTGCAAGTTATAATATGTATTCCGTGCTTTTAAAGAGTTGATAAACTAACTTGAAAAGTAAGACCTGACGTTTAATTTGGAAAATACGGCAATCAATGAAATGAAAATATAAGGCAAACCTGTTTCATGACATCTACTGATGGTATACAACTTACAGATTTATTAAATGGTGAAGCAAAATCATATTTTCCTACCTTAGTTCTAATTTATTCACAGAGAATACATTGCAAAAATCCTAGTGGATGTCTAAAACCAGAGATAGCACTGAATCCCAGTTGTGCAAGGTTTTCTCTGATACACTCATACCTATGACAAAGTTTAGTTTATAAATTACTCACAGCAAGCGATTTACAACAGTTACTAAAAATAAGTAATTATAACAATCTCCTTTAGTAAAAGTTATGTGATCTATCTCTCTCTCTCTCCTTCCTTTCTTTCTCTCTCCCTGCCTCTTCCAACCCAATATTGTGTTGTACTCATCCTTCTTGTGGTATTGTGAGATGATAAAATGCCTAGATGAGGAGATGAAGGGGAGTGAGTCATGTAGAGATTTTAAGTTAGTTTAAGGCTACTATTCTCCTATGTGAGGATTACCTGAACAGAAGTACTATAGTACTGCAGCAGATCTGATAACGGAGGGGAATGGAGCAGAATGACAACAGAGAGTACAAGATCTCTTTATTCCTCTAAGAATAACACTCAATTTAGATTTATGTCTGGCTTATTTATAGAATTTTTCCTTGAACAGTTCTAGATTTCTGAAGACCTTGGGTAACTAAAACCTTGGAAAGAAAAGCTATGGATAAGGAGGGAGTGCTGTATTGCTCCTTATTTATTTCTAACACCATTATGAAAGCCCTACTTGTTTTTTGTGATATTGGATATTGAGCTCAGAGCCTTCACACTGAGCTCCATCTCCAGCCAATTAGTTTTTGTTATTGTCTTATTAAGTCACTCAATTGCCCAAGCTTAACATACACTCGTGTTCCTCCTGCCTCACTTTCCCAGAGTGGTGGGATTACAGCTCTCCGCCACTGGGCCCAAATTCTGCGTCACTGTCTTTTCTCCATGCCTGTGTGGTCCAAGTTAAGTATTGAAATGATAGATTGTTCTTTAATAGAATGTGGTACAATAATCATAGTGTAGAGATAAGGCTAAAATTACATAAATCATAAAATTTCACAATTAAAGTTGGATCTCAGTCGGATCCTGAAGTCTGAAAAAAGCTAGACACAGGAAAAAGTAGAGACATTTAAGCCCAGCGGAAAAATATGGACGTAGGAATGAACACTGTGGCTTAATGTAACCATTAAGAAACTAGCTGGTTATAACTCAAAATTTCTATTGGAAATAAATTTTATTCACTCTGTAAATATTTAATATCAATTATGTTCCGGGAAGTGGATTTAGTGATGAAGGTACAACGAGCACAAAGATAAAGTCCTTGCATTAAATCATATTTTGTGACACTCTCAGTTTCTCTATCTCAAGATGAAGAGATAGGACTAGATATTATTACAGAGGCTAATAGCCAATCTAAATATTCTCTGATTCTGCTTTTATGAAAAATAATATATTCCAAGCCTAGTGGCACAGGCCTATAATCGCAGCTCTGGGAGCATGAGGAGTGAAGATTGCAAATTCAGACCCATCCTGGGCAACTTGGTAACTTAGCAAGGGTCTGTCTCAAAACAAAGATAAAAAAAATAGGAAGGGGGTGCAGCTCAGTGTGAATCTCTGGATTCAGTCTCTAGTACCACAAAACGAAAGAAACAAACAAAAACTATGCTTGTGTGTATGCCATATTTGTAACTTTACACTGTAAATAATAAATGTAACATATTGAAATACTTATCAGGGATAAAATATACATGAGGCACCAGCATGAATACAGACTTTTATGAATTTTTTCAAGTCATTATGACTCTACATTTTTTCTTTATTTAATCATTTACGTCACTGACTTTTCTAATGACCCCTTTACCTAAAACCAACAGTACACTTTTTCCACATACTCTGAAAACACTTGAAAACAGTATTATACCATGATAACCATGAACATTAAACATTGGTATAGCTCTGTGTGGGCTAAGAATTATGTTGAAGATTCAAATATATGTACATATGCACATTTATGTACACATATATGCTATTATTTTGAATTATTTATACTTATCATTTTAATTCCTTTCTTAAACCTTACCTAAAATTTTAAAATAAAAATGTACATAATGTATTATATCTAAACATTAATAATTTCACTTCAGATTTCCTTTAGAAGATTTTCTTCTATTTAAGGAATATAACAATAAATTCCCCAAGGCATATATATATATATATATATATACAGGATTATATGAAGATCTCTGACATAAATATGTTTTGAAATAGAGCCACTAGAATAGGTATTTATACATATGACAGTAAGTTAATTCAGTACTTAGACTACTTCCCTGTGGGTAGTATTCTTAGTGGTAGTTATTTTCTTCCTGGACTCCTAACACCTTTTCCAAAATTTCCATAAAAACATCCATGAATACAGTTTCAGCTATTCTCATTCATATCCATGTTGTCTACCTTAAAATTGAAATGAAATCCAGTTTTATACTTTGACAAGGTGCACTTGACAGACTCTGGAAATCTTATATGTTGTTTGTCTAATACACATATTTTTCGTTCTATGCAGTTTTGTATTATCTGGCGCTGAATATATATATTCATTGTTTTAAAATGAAAATTATTTCAATTATATATTTGCACTGAGTTAACAACTAATGTGAGTTTTAGAGACTTTTTCCTTTTATTTTTCCTAGTGCAAGAAGGTGAATAAAATGTGTCACTACCTGATTGGTCTGGATCCCGATCTTCCAGAAACAAAGAAAAAAATTCCAGCCCGCACTCGCTCTAAACACAAACGATCTAAGACTAAAATGGTAAGCAGTTTTAAAAACATCATTAATATAAGTCATTTAAAAATATTTGTGAATGTCTTTCAAATCCTTTCTAAAATAATATATATACATTCATTTATGGTTTTGTTGTTCCTTTTAATATTTTTCAATACATAAAATATGTAAAATGATATAAATGCATAACTTTTCACATGTATTATGTGAGTGGATTATATAACATTAAATTTATTGATATCATAGCCTGTATAATTCTATTATTGTTGTAATTCAATGGCTACAAATTTTTACATGTTCAAAGTAAAATTAATGTGATTATCTTTGCTAGATACAATGTATTTTTACCATTTGACTAATTTCCTTGCATATATCCTTAAGATTCTGATTGTGGTGACAGTGTACAGTTATTTTAAGGTTATTTATGTACTTAAACTATCTACAGAAGAATTTCATCAAATTAAACCCTTTATATCTATAATTACTGAGTTTCGTATTTTTTCTTTGTTTATGCTAGAATGATAAAATGAAATAGGTTTGTTTTAAATATTTAAACATTTTGCTTTTATATGTTTCTCCTTTTGTTCTCTATTACTTTAACGATGTTGCTGGCTAATTCTTCTAATTTAAATTAACTGTTTATTATCTAAAAAAATGAAGAAAATAAAAATAGAAAATATTTAAATTATTTAACTATCCACAAAATCCGTTCTCTTCCGATATTCAATTCAGATTTCATTTATACAATAGTGACACATCTATGTGTATATATGTATATATACAAATGTGTAATTTTGTCAGGTAAACATTTTAATTGGCTTTAATTTGGCATTATAATTATTTTAAATTTTTTCTCTCATAAATAATGCTCTGATACAAACAGTTGTACAAATTTATACATAAGGATATTTTCAGGATTAGTTTTTTAATCATATAATTATGGATGCAAGGGTAATTAACACTTTTAACTCAATATATATTAAAAATTCACTTTTCTACAATGCTGTGTCCATTTAGCTCGAGCATATATTGCCAATTCATGATGCTTTTATTATTTAAACAAATAGAATTCTCTAAGTGAAAAATAATCCTAATCATAATCCTAGTCACTTTTAGTTCCTTTTATAATTAATGATGTTCAGTGTTTATTAACCATTTTTATTTCCTTTTGACTGTGTTGCCTGTTCATTAAGCTTTGTGCATTTAACCACTAGGGTCTTGGTGGTAATTTATGTTTGTTCTTATATTATTTATATATATATATATTGAACCAAATTTATTATAAATGTTTTCACAATATCCTAAAGTAAGAAAGTTTTAAGGTAAAAAATGTGAATACTGATTTATAGAGAAATCAGCCTGCATTGTAAGGGGGCTATTTGGGTGTAGTCACATATGTTTTTGCACTTCTGTGTTTCCTGTGTTTTTTAAAAGTAATTATGTTATGACTTACATTTCCCTAAAGAAAAGGCAAAAAAACCTTCAGATTTACTCCAATATAAATAAAAATTTGTCTGAAATTTTTTCAAACTACAATTTGAAATTACCCTTAAAATTACTGTTTTCAGAGTCATATTCATGTATTACCAAATCTTTACTGCTATCAATTTTTGAATGACAAAATTATTGCAGTTGCATGAGAAACCTAATTATTTGAATATGATTTGATGAAAGAGAGAAGGCATAAATTATTTTATTAGTATGTAATAATTACATTCATTATGGGTAATTGGTACTCATATGAATACCATATGAGAACATTTTCAGTACCCTTCATCCACACCTTGATCCCCTTCTCATCTCCAAAAATTCTACCTACCTTTTTTCTACCATTTGTCCTTCATACCTTTTCTGGTTTTGTTTTTCATTTGTTTTTAAAGCACAGAGTGTAAGTAGGGTTTATTAGTGAAAGAGAACTTCTGGAGAAGAGACCTGAGGGGGATCCTCAGCCAGTCTCCCCAAATATATACATTTATATTTTCCCATTCTCTAGGTTTCCTCTTCATTCTGTTGGTTGTTTCTTTGTCGTGCAGAAGGTTCTTAATTTGATATAAACCCATTTGTTTATTCTTAATATTACTTCTTGTGCAACATGTGGTCTGTCAAGAAAGTATTTGTTTATGCCTATGTTTTCAGGAGTTTTATCATTTTCATCTTCCAGTGTTTTTATTTTAATATTAAGATCCTTGATCTATTTTGATGTGATTTTAGTACAAGGTGAAGATATTAGTCGAGATTTACTCTTCTGCATATGGATAATCAACTTTCCCAGCACCATGTATTAAAGAGGCTGTCTTTTGTCAGCATAAGTTGTCGGCCCCTTTGCTGAAGATCAGGCAGTTCACTCAGGAAGAAGTACAAAGGGCCAGTAGATACATGAAAAGATGCTCAACATCCCTAGCCATAAGAGAAATGCAAATCAAAACAACCCTAAGATACCATCTCACTCCAGAGAGAATGGCTTATATCAACAAGTCAAATAGCAATCAGTGCTGGCCAGGCTGTGGGGAGAAAGGAACCCTCCTGCACTGCTGGTGGGAGTGTAAATTTGTTCAACCACTCTGGAAAGCCAGTATGGAGAGCTCTCAAAAGACTAGAAATAAATATCCCCTTTTACCCAGTGACACACTTCCTGGGAATATTTCCAAAAGAGGCCAAAACAGCACATAACAGAGATATATGTATACCCATGTTCATAGCAGCACAACTAACAATCACTAAAATATGGAAGTCACCAAAATACCCATCAACAGACCAATGGATACACAAACTGTGGTATTTATACACAGGGGAATGCTATGCATCTATAAAGTCCAACAGCGTGGAGGCTTTTGTGGGCAAATGGAAGAAACTTGAGAACATCATGCTTAGTGAAGTGAGTCAGAAGCAGAAAGTGAAACATTGAATGGTTTCTCTGATATAAGAAACCCAAATCACAGCTATCTCATGGAACTTAAAATGAAAAACAAAGTTAACCAGGGGGGTAGGGTGGGAAGGGATGCGGTGGTGGGTAGGGGGAGGGACAAAAGGAGAGTGGGAAAGTCCTTGTCACCTTGGCAAGATATGTAGGTGCACAAAATGCTAAACTTCATTGTAAATCTTAAATTTTTACATCCATAGCGTGAGGTAAAATGTAGTGAAAGGGTAAAAGAAAGTAAATAGATTTATATAAAAGTAACAAAGAAACAGACAATGAAAAATAAAAAATAGAAAACCAAAAATTAAAAAGTAAAGACATGGGCTGGAGGAATGTCTCAGTGGTTAAAGCACTTGCTTAGGAATTACTACATCAGGCCTTAACTGCTCAAGTTTAATTCCCCAAAACCACATAAGCAGGGCGTGGTGGCATATGCTTGTAATCTCAGTACTCAGAATGCTGAGACAGTAGGATTGCCATGTTTCAAAGGCAACCCTGGACTTTATAGTGAGTTCAGGATCAGCCTGGGTTACAAAGCGAGATCCCGTCTCAAAAAAAAAAAAAAAAAAAAAAAAAAAAAAAAAAACAAAACAAAAAACAAGGAAGACAAAAATGAAAGTACAAGTGAGTTCAAATCCTTTTGATTTGAGGTGTTTGGGTTAATAAGTTCTTTTCTCCCAAGGCCTGTGTTATTAGAATGCATCAGAAATGGGGGAGAGGTAGTCATGCTTGGGGTCTATCTTCAATAGTTATAGTGAGGAACTTATATCCCCTACTCTTACAGAGAAACAGTTCAACTGAACAAAAAAAAAAAATCAACAGAGAAATTAAAAGTTAGATCACACTATGGAACAACTGAACATAATTGATATTTACAGTGTTCCATCTGACATCAACAGAATAGTTTTTTCAGTAGTACATGAGACATTTACCAAAATAGACCATAAGACATGTTTAAATATGTGCAATAGCAGAATAAAATTAGAAATCAATAGCAAAAGAAACTGCAGAACTAACAAACACATGGAGACTGAGTAATATATTATTAAACAAACAGTGGGTCATGGAAGATACCAGGGAAGAAATAAAAGACTTCCCAGAGTCAAATGACAGTAGAAGCACATCAAACCAAAAGCTGTGACACAATGAGGGCAGTGCTAAGAGGGAAATTTATAGCTATGAATAAACACATTTTTAAAAAGCAGCGATCTTCAGTTAATGATGCACCTCAACATTCTAGAGAATAAAAATTAAATTCAAAAGTAGTAGAAGGAAAGAAGTGAAGATCAGAGCAGAAATTAAGAAAATTGAAACTAAAAGAAATACAACAGGTCACAACCAAGGAGTCAGTTCATAGAAAGAATAAAAAAGATTGATAAGCCTGTAACTAAACTAACCGAAAGAAGGAAAGAAAAAAAATGTGCAAATACAGTTAGCAGCAAAATGGATGAAATTACAGCAGACACTGCTGAAATTCAGAGAATTATAAAGAACTATTTTGAAAACTTATAATCCAACAAATTGGAGAATTGAGAAGAAACTATTAAATTTCCAGAAATATACCAATATGAAAATTAATCCAAGAGACATAAAAATCCTGAATAGGCCCAGAGCAAGAATGGAAACTGAGGCACTAATAAAGTCTTTACCTACAAAGAAAAGTCCAGGATGGGATGCATTCACAGCAGAATTCTACCAGTAATTCAATGAAGAAGTCTCACTGTTGCATCTCAAACTGTTCTGTGAGATTGAAAAAGAACATTGCTAAACTTCTTTCTCGAATGTATCATTACCCTGTTATGAAAAACAAAGAGTTAACTAGGACAGAAAACTATAGACCAGTATCCTTAGTGAACATAGATTCAAAAATCCTCAATAAGGTACTAGCAAATAGAATTGAGCAAATCATCAAAATGATTATACATGATAATCAAGTTGGCTTCATTCCATGGATGGAAAGATGGTTTAGTATACATGAATCATTTATTGTAATACACCACATAAATAAAAACAAGAATAAAAATCACATGATTATCTCAATAGCTGTAGAAGAAGCCCTTGATAAAATCCAGCATACATTCAGGATAAAAAACCCCTTATGAAAATAGGTGTAGAAGGACCTTACCTTAAGCTGATAAGAGCCATTGACGCTAAAGCTACTGCAAACATTATACTAAATGGGAAAATTTGAAAGCATTTTCCTTAAATCAGGAACATGACAGGACTGTCCACTTTCACCACTCCTATTAAATACAGTATTCAAAACCTTAGGCAGAGCAATCAGGTAGGATAATTAAATAAGAGGCATACACCTTGGAAAGTATCCTTAATTGTGGAGGACGCGATTCTTTACATAGACGACACCAAAAGTTCTACCAAGAACCCTTGATACTGGTACAAAATTGAGCCAAATTGCAGGATACGAAATTAATACAAAAATAAATGAATTGTATTCCTCAAATCTGACAAGTCCCTGAGAGAGAGCTGAGAAGACTAATCCCATTCTCAGTAGCTCCTCAAAAAATTTAAATATATAGGTATAAACCTCTCCAACGAAGTGAATGACTTCTAAAATGAAGAGTATATTATGCTTAAAAAGAATCTGAAGAAGAAATTTAACAATAGAAAGACATCTTCTATTACTGAACAGGCAGAATTAATTTTGTCAAAATGACTATACTGCCCAAACTGATATGCAGTCACATAATTCCTATCAAAACAAACATTTTTCATGGAATTTGAAAAAACAATCCTAAAATTCATGTGGAACCAAAAGATACCGAGAATGGCCAAAGCAGTCATAAGTAACAGGAAGAAAGGCAGGTGGCATTACAATCCCAAAAATCAACTGGTAGTATAAAACAATAATTATTAAAAATAAATAAAAACTACTGTATTGGCACAAGAACAGACAGGTTGATGGATGCAACAGACCAGAGATTTCAGAGACACCCTCAAGTAACTTCAGCTATCTTATCTTTGACAAAAGGGCCAAAAACATACCCTGGAAGAACGGAGAGCCTCTTCGATATACTGGTGTTGGGAGAATTGATTAGCCACATGCAGAAGAATGAATCTAGCCCCATACCTAGATCCATGTACTACAATCAAAGTTGATGAAAGACCTAGATATTAAAATTGAAACTTTGAACATTAAACATCCTGGAAGACAAGATAGGTAAAACCCTTGAAGATGATATAGGCATGGGCAAAGGTTCCTCAATAGGACACCGAATGCAAAAAATAAAATAAAAAAATTATACCAAATTACAAAACATTAAAGGAAACAACAGAGTGAAGGGAAAACCGACAGAATGAGAAAAAATTTACCACCTACAAATTGGACAGAAGGCTAATAACTAGAATATACAAATAACTGAAGAGTAATAGACTCCTCAAGATTAAAGACTCCGTTAAAAAATGGGCAGTTGAAATGAGTAGTCAGTTCTCAGATGAAGATGTACAAGTGTCCAGAAAACATATGGAAAAATGTTCAACATATTTAGACACTTGAGAAATGCAAATCAGAACAACACTGAAATACCATCTTACCCCCATGAGAATGACTTACATCAAAAATTCAAATTATGATAGATGCTGTCCGGATTGCAGAGAAAAAGGGCAACATTTTACATTGCTGGTGGGACTGCAGACTGGTCCGACCACTATGGTGTACAGTGGTCATTCCTCAAGAAACTGAAAATACAGATATTCTTTTCTCAAAGTGCCTCCTGATTGTGTGAAAACAAAAATATAACAGTAGGGCTGGGGATGTAGCTCAGTGCAAAAGTCAAAGGTTTTTCTAAGCTGCCTTTGAGGAAGATGACAGAGTATTTGTCCAGAAAACCTTGTTGGTCTTTATTTGCCCTGGTGTGCAAGAGACCTCTACAGAATGTGCCAAAGGAAAGGAAGAATCATTGATGATTCAGATATGCAAATTTAACTTTTATAAGGAAAATTCAGTTTTTTTCCTGGTTGGGGTAGGCTGGTAAACACTTGGAGGGATCTCTAGTTAGTGATACGTGTGTGGATTTGCACTTTAGACTAACCCTTTTTCTTGGCTGCCTCCTTCCCGCGAGGTTTGGATTTACACATTCTTCCCTCTCAGAAAGGCCAAGTTTGTGAGGAAGCTTTTAATTCTTTATGAAATACATAAGCACCATATATTAGTGCTTCAGGGGCAATGAGTGGAGTATCTTTTTTGTCTTGTGCAGTCCCTGGAAAAGGAAAACTACTCCCATGTCATCTTTCCAGTATTAGTACCAGTACTAATTATAAAAATCAAGCTGATTAAAATATTTGGCTTAAATCCTATGATTTTATATGACAGGTTTACAACTAAAGTCAGTTCTTTTTTCCTAATTTTAACACAGATTTTCAGACTCCTAATAGAGTTTTAACCATCCACTTAGGACCATAAGCTTAAATTTGTTTGCTCACCACTGATCAAATCAAAGGATAGCAGTTATTTTGTACATGGAAGACAAAGGGATTTATTCAAGCCAACTCTAAAAAGATGGAGAAGCCATTTGCCTCAAACCACCAATCATTTCACTGTATACAAGTGTACAAGTCTTTTACAATAAGGAAGATTGGAGATGTGCACACAGTGCAGTAATTGATATATTAAGGTTTATTTGTTCCTTTCTGAACCCTAACTTTTCCCTCTCTTGCCCAAGGGAATGAATTTGCACTTTGACTTCTCGTTTCATCCTTTCTTAGACAGTAACTTTGGCCTAAAGGAACAGTATTGAACTTTCCTTCCCTGGCGCCAACATCTGTACATTGTCCATTCGTATTGTCTGTTGCAGTATTGCCAAGTAATCTGATTTGGATTCATGTCACAGGATGTGAGAGAATGAGATTTCACACAAAGGAGGCTAAGTGTAGAAAAGACAGTTTATTTGGGGAAAATAAAAGAAAGATAGAAACTTCCAGTAGTTGTACGTGGACCTGGAAAGGGTAATGGCCTCATGGGGGAGGCAGAGATGGGCGCAGCTCCTCACAGTATTGCAAAGAAAAAACCAAGTCAAGCCCGCCAAGTCCCTGAAGGAAGGAAGGAAGCAACATATAACCTTCCAGGTCCTGCCCCAGTGATCTGCTCCTGCTGGGTCCAGCTTCAGTGTTCTCCTTCCAGCTTTAAGTCCCCAATCCACTACAAGCCTGTAACCCAGTCCATACACCTGTAATGCAGTCTTCATGCCTGAAATCTACAGCCTTTAGTGCCAGAACTCAGAAGGCTAAGCCAGGAGGATTGCCACGTGTTCAAGGCCAGTCTGGTCTACCCACTGAGTTTAGGATCAGCCTAGCTTACAGAGTAACACCCTTATCTAAAAAAAAAAATAGATATGTGACGAATTTATTTTTCACTTAATACCCTGAGTGTTGTTGCAGTTTTATATTTGGTACTATATTTTTGAATCTTATTTTGATTAACATACATATCTGCATAAAATCTTACGTTCATTGTTTTTTGATTTTTTCAAGATGACCCTGATGTTAAACATAGCTTCACTAGGAAAGGTGAATGATCTGCTTATCCTTTGTAATGTATTATTCAGTTTCTTTGTTTAAATGTCTTTAATTTGGTGAAGAGAAGACCACACACCAATGTTATTAGAATTTCTAAAATAGTGCTAATTTAGTATATATTTTAACTGTGAAATGTAATAAATATTTTCATAACCATATTATGAGTAATTAAATATCAGACTTTTTATCGGGGGTATAGTTCAATGATAGAGCACATGTGTAACATATATGAAGTTCTGAGTTCAGTCCCTAACACCCCTAACACCAGAATATCAGGGGTGAAGTCAAGATGGTGTCAGAGTCGGAACTCCAGTAAAGTTACTCCCAAAGAAAACAACTAGGGAGGAAGAAAGCCAGAGGAAAGTACATTTTAGAATTATAAAAAATGTAAGAATTAGAGATAAAAATAGAAGTTGGGTGGTCATGGGCTGGAGAATCCCTGAATAGGGTTCCCTACTCCTCCCAAAGGGTGAGTGCATGGCCACAGTGCTGGGCACAGTGGCAGAGCTAAGTCTGCCGGCACACGTCTAGCTGTGCTCCAGAACAAGAGATGGACATGGTGGGGTTTATGCATTCACATACCACAGTTTGCGGTGAAGCTGGCTGGCCCCTAAAGTTGGGTCACCATGAGCTGGAGAGGCCTGAGTGGGGTCCCCTCACCGCCACAGAAGCGTGCACACACAGCAGCAAAGTTACATTCCAGCACACTGTAGGCTGCACTCGGGAGCAAGAGATGTGCACTGATCAGTCAGTGTCCACTGAGGAGCTCAGGGAGGAGAACTGGAGCACCATGTTCCCCAGTAAGAGGCTGCAATTATGTTTCTTTCTTTGTTTGTTTGTGTTGTTTTTGTTCTTGTTTTTGAAACAAGGATTCCCTCTGTAGTCTAGGCTGGTCCTGAACTCACTTTGTATTCCAAGATGACTTCAAACATATGGCAATCCTTCTGCCTCAGCCTCCAGAATACTGGGATTAAAGCAATAATGTTTCTTCTTCCCTCCTTTACTCAGCTCAAGCTGCCAGTTGGGTTGCACATAACCAGGGTGGGCACCCCTCCCTGGCTTCCTGGCCCAAGGGTCAACAGCACACATCCGAAAGCTCTTCACTGGGCATTTCCCAATTTCAGTAAGTTGACACAATCCTTCTGATGGTCACAATCACTGATTACATGTCTGTAAAAATTCAGAAATTAATTTCCCGAGCCAGTAAGAAAAAATAGCATTGTTATAAACTGTTGACTCTTTTGATAGTACAGTATAATTATCAGCGTAATAGATTTAAAGTAGAAAAATAAGTATTTAAAATTTTATGTTTGTAGCAAAAAAATCTCTTAAGCAATTTAACCTCATAAATGTTATGCACAAATCTCAAATAGAATAAAAAATATTTTGAAATACAAATTTTAAAATCTTATTTCTGCCTAATTTCTTAGTTATAAATATATTGTTAACATATGCTATAGTATGTATTATAATAGATTATTATGTAGTAAGATACGAAGTATATTACTGTATAACAGACAATATTATGTATCATAATGTACTATGTATGATGTATTGTGTATAATAAGTATGTATAATAGTAAGACTTAAATGATTTATTAATTTGTGTATAAATTACTCATTTTTAAGTAAAACTGTCTTTAGAATTTTCAAATAACTTACTGATTTTACCTTATACAATTTTTAAAACTGTTTCAAATAACAAAGTTCCTTATCCCCTAGAAGAATTCAGTTTACTAGTTGGTACATCTCTTTTCTAACTTTTCCAAGTAAAGCATAGATATATTGAACTTGAAACTACACTGTTTATTTCAGTAACAGATAAGTTAGAGAATAAAAAGGCAGAAAATCTCTTTTACAGAGAAAGTAAACTGTATCTCATTCAAATATTAAATATAATTTTTCTTACATCTTTCTGAATGTTAAAAATCATTTCATCTTTTGTATTTTCACTGCTCAACTTTAGAGGTAATGAAGGCCGTGAATTGCTATTCTTAATTCTTTGACTACATTTAAGCTAAATAATAAGCACATGGCTTTACTTCCATCCAATATGATGAAATAATGATTGGGTGCCCCCTCTTTCTGAAACTTTTTGTCAAAAATAAAACCTTGAATTTCAGCTGATGAAGGACATTTTCAGTTGCCAAATTACTTGTAATAATTCAAAACTTAGACTTTGTTTTTACAAGTCTTGATAAAGAAGTAAGTCTATATCAGAACTCTGAAACTGTCAGAGTCAACAAGTTGCATTCAAGTTTGTTGACATTATGCTATATGGTTGAAGATGGTTTTAAAAATTGGGCTGAAAGATAGCTCAAGGCTCTTTTCAATAGTAGAGAAGAATCAGCACGTTTGTGAATTGTTTTTTACACATATGTGAATTTTTTTTAGTCTCAAATGAAATATTATAATTAAATATCATGTATACTTACCTACCAAGTACAATTGGACTTGAGTTCTGAAAAACTTTGACTTCTACCTTATATTTTTCAGAGTAGGTTCCTTGCCAGCATTCTTTATGAACTGGCATTTGTTACAGTATTAAGGCCTTTTCTAAAAAAGGGGTATGCATTACAGTTAATGTGTAAGTTCATAAATTTGTCAATTTTTTCATATTCTGAAGACAAATAAATATCAGTATTCGTTTGTAGTGTCTATGCAAAACACTTAATTCACATTATCATATTTAGTTTGTACTGTAGCCTTTAATGAATATATTAATAGTATCTCTATAGAAAATAAGAAGTGAAGACTTAGACCTTCACTTATACAAACACACAGTTTATAAATATTAGGATGATAATTCAAAACTGTTGGTCCCCAGTGCTATAATACTAACCATTATAATGACAGCAGCCTAGACAGTAAAATAATGAATTACATAATGCATCACAGAGCAGCTCATACTCTCTGGGACTTTGATTTGTAAGTGAAATAGATTCCCCAGCTGAAGTTTGTACCTTTGCTATAAAAATGGTATTTGATCGCATGGTAGTATACACATGTCATGTCAGCAACTGGGACACAGGCAGGAAAATTACAACCTTAAGAACAAGGTGGGCAACTTAGCAACTTAATAAGGTCTTGTCTCAAAAGTTAAAGTTTCAAAAAATAAGATCTAGGGATATATTTCAATGAAAAGGCCCAGGGATCAATACCCAGTACTGCAAATAAAGAGGGATATGTGTACCATGTATTATTTTTCTAATCAACACTATGATCCCAATGTTAAATATATCTTCAAATTCTAGAGATCATTGTACAGCAGGACAACTACAGTTAATAGTGTACTGCATATTGAAAACTTGCTGAGAAACTGGTTATTAAATGTTCTCACTCCAAAAAGTAAAACTTTTTCACAATCATTATTTATATTCACTTTATTGTGGAATAGCATTCCATTCCAGTATTTTGTACTCCTACGATGACATAGTACACCTTGATCAACATCTTGTCATCTCTTCCTCCATGATTCTCTCCAGCTTCCGGTAGTTCCTTGTGCTCAGTACTTGCATGAGATCAGCTGTTTTCATTCTACATCGGAGTGACAGAGTGAGATCAGGCGGTACTTTCTTTGCCTGGCATATGTTACCTAACATAATGATCTCTAATTGCATCCATGTTGCCACAAATCTTTCATTAGTGAAAAAATTCATAGTATGTATATATTACTTTATCTGTATTGATTCAACCATTTAAGTATACTTATATTTAGGTCTTTGACATTTCTTGGCTACTATAAATGGTGCTGAGATGTGTGTGCAGATGTCTCTTTGACATACAAATTTTATTTCGTTTTGATAGATGTAATATACTCTAAACACACAGTGAATGTTTAATTTTTTAATTATGAAAGTAAAAGACACAATAATACTAATTCCTCTCAATACATGCTCCCTTGCTCGAACAGACTGTCCTCATCTTCCTTGCCACTTCAGGAGGTGCTAGAAGTCCTCCTTCCTGAGTGGCTTTATATACTGTTGCGGCTGCCTTGATGTCCCGAATGGATTCAAAATATTCGTCTTTCATGGACATTTTGACTTTGGGGAAGAGCCAGAAGTACATGGTGCCAGAGTCCACAAACCAAGTGAATGTAGACACGTTTTAATGTTTTTTATGAGCCCACCTTCCCTTTGGATCACAGTTAGCAGCAGCATTCACCATGTGTTTCATCACAGCTTAAGAAAGACACTCATGAAAGTTGTGATCTGGGTCTCTCATATCAGAGAGACCATTCGATGTTTCACCTTCTGCTTCTGACTCACTTCACTAAGCATGATGTTCTCAAGTTTCTTCCATTTGCCTGCAAAACAAGATATGTAGGTGCTCAAAATGCTCAACTTCATTGTAAATCTTAAATTGTTTTTTGCTCTTATACATATCAGTAAAATGGGAAAAAAAGACACTCATGAAAAGATTTACATTATCTGCTTCAGAAAGTGGTCAAAAAGATGTGTGTTCAAATGAGGAAGAGTATTTTGAAGAAGGTTAATGGCTATGTTTCTTTTACTGTAATGCTTTTTAAATGTTAAACATTCACTGTATATTTTGATTACCTCTTGAATATCCAGGAGTGAGATTTCTGGATCATATGACAGTTCTACTTTTAAGGGTTTTTATAAAACTTCATATTGGTTTCTAAAATAACTTCGTTAATTTACGTTCCCATAACAGTGTATGAGGACTTCTTTCCTCTAATGTCAGCACTTTTCTTTTTGCTAGTATTCATATTTCTTGGATCAAGGTGAAATCTCATCGTGGTTTTGATTTTCATTTTCTTAATGATTAGTGATGTTGAATATTTTATATACCCATGGGCTGTTTGATATCTTACTTAGAAAAAATACCATTTAGATGTAATGCTTATTTTTCAAAAGGTCTGTTTGTTTTCTATTGAGCTTTTTGAGTTTCTTATATCTTCTGTTGTTAATCCCTTCCTTGTAAGATTCATATTGTGTGAATATTTTATTCATCCTGTAAATTCTCCTCAGTTTATTGATTATTGCCTTTGTTTCACAGAAGCTTTATGTTATAACTCTTTTTGCTTGCTTTTATTTTTTTCTGTGAGAGTTTGTCCAAAAATTATTTTGCATTTCAATTTACAGAACCATACTCTCCTTGTTTTCTTTTAACGATTTCATAGATTCTGGTTTTATATTTAAGGCCTTAATTTGATTTTTTCCACCATTCTTATTAATACACATATGCAGTACATAATGTTTACAATGAACTTGAGTATTTTGTGCACATATATATCACATCAACTCTACAATCCTTTCCCATTTTTGGCACTCCCACCCCTTCATCACCTCCCCTAACTCCCACTATCACACCATGTGGTTTTATAAAATGCCTGTATTCTGGATTTCCCAAGTCAGAGGAACTATACAATGCTTAACATATTTAATCTTCTGTGTCTGACTTATTTCACTCGAATCACCACTCTTTAGCTTGGCTTCCAACCCCCAGAATGGGCTGTAGAGGTCAAATCTTGATGCTTCTTCTCTGAGTCCAGCAGAGCCCTTTATTGGGATATTTGCCAAAAGGTTTTTCCCCCTTTATTTTGTTGTATCCTTATTGAGATTCTTTAACCTGGCCTCACCCACCAGTCCACATATGAAAAGAAGTATAAAAATGTAATTCTTAAGGCTAGAAAATGTGAGAAAGAAGCCTTAGCTGAGTACTGAAAGGTACATGTTTGTGCATTCAAAGGTTATCATTATATAAATTGCTTTTCTTAGGATAAACTTACATCAAAGACCAAATAAGTGAATTGCTACAATAAACGAATTTAAGTCTATATTGATTTGTTACATTAAATGAACTTAAATCTATATCACATAAGTATACTTAAAGCAATAGATAGGATGGCACCTAAAGAGAAAATGTAACAAAAAAAAATTGGTGTTTGAATCATTTGGTTGTTAACCTTCTAAAACAGCACCAGCTGTCTCATAAAATATGTGAATCTCCTCCCAAAATTACTACTTTCAATAGTACATGAGTTAACAAAACATAATAATCATATTCAACATGAGGAATTAGTGTAAAATCTTTAAAAACATATATTCATGAAGCTAGGCATGAATAGACAAGTAAAAGGATAAACCAAATCTAGAAAAATGCTAATAATTAGTGAAATGTGAGTAAACAATTTATGAAAGTTTAAAAAATAAATGACTAAGCATGCCACTTTATCTATTGCTTCAGCTGTAGTATACTTACATGATACTGATTTAAATTCATTTAATGTAGCAAATTGATATGGACTTAAGCTCATTTAATGTAGCAATTCACTTATTTGATGCTGGATGTCAGTTTATCCTCTTTAAGAGAGGCAGAAAGAAGCAGCACCAAAAACATAGCGAAAAGAAAACATTTAAAGAGAAAATGCAACAAAATATAGATTTCTATTTGAATCATTTGATTGATGCACTTCTAAAACAGTACCAGCTGTTTTACAAAATCTGTGAAACTTCCCCACATAATTGTCATTTGTAATTGTATATTAGTCTGCAAAACAGAATAAATACATTCAACGTGGGGCATTAGTATAAAATCTCTTAAAATATGTATGCATGAATTTACAGATGGATAGGTAGATAAAATGCTAAACTAAATCTGGCAAAATGTTAGTAATTAACGTAATGTGAGGAAATAAGTTATGAACATTAAAATTTTTTGAAATAAGTTGATTTTTTAACTATTGAAAAAGTTATGGTTTTATTCATCTAGATATGTGTTTACATTTTTCTAGTATCACTTATTGAAAATGCTATTCTTTCCCCAAAATGTAATAGCATCTGAGGCTGAAAATTAGTTGATTTTATGTATGGGTTAACTTCTTGGCATTCTGTCATATTCCATCAATTTATGTGTCTGGTTTTTCAGTACCATACTATTTTGATTACCAAAGCTTTAGAGTATATTTTGAGGTAAGTTGGTATAATTCTTAGTACCTTGATGTTCTTAATCAAGATTGATTTGGCTGTTCAGAATATTTGTGGTTCCATACAAATTTTAGGATATTTCTTTGTAATTCTGTGAAAAATGCCCTTGGTATTTTGGCATTGAACCAACAGATTGTTTTGGGTCTTGTTAGAATTTTAAGGATTCTTTGAATTCATTAACACTGGATATCCGTCCACTGTGTGTGTGTCTCTCTGTGTGTGTGTGTGTGTGTGTGTGTGTGTGTGTGTGTGTATCCTGTTCCATTTTTTAAATCAAACATTGTATATATACATATATATATATATATATAAACTTAAATACATATATATTTTATTGTAGAGCACTTTCAACTCTTTGGTTAAGTTTAATTTTTGCAACTGGAAGTAATTGTAGATGGGATTGTTTTATTGGTTTCTATTTAAGGCAATTCCCTATTTGCTTATAGTAATGATACAAGTTTTTGTATGTTGATTTTGTCCTGCAACTTTGCTTAACTCATTTCTTAGTCCTAATTGTATTTTGGTGAAATTTTAAAAATATGCCATCTGCAAACACTGACAATTTTGCTTCCTCTATTTTAATTTAGATGTCTTTCATTGAGTTTTTTTTTTACCTGATTGCTCTTGCAGAGATTTCCAGTACTATGTTGAATAAAATTGGTAAAAATGAACATATATATCTTGTTCCAGAGCTAAGCTTTTCCCTATTCAGTGTGATATTAATTGTAGACTTACTTTATATAGCCTTCATTATGTTGAAACATGCTCCTTTTATGTCTAACTTTCTTCAGGATTCTTATTATAAAGAAATTATGAACTTTATCAAATGCTTTTTCTGAATGTATTAAGATGGTTATATGATTTTTTTGTCCTTTGCTCAGTTTTATTCTGGTGAATCATGTTTATTGATTTGTGTGTGTTAAGCCATTCTTGCATCCCCAGAATGCATTCCATCTGATCATAGAGAATACACTTTTTAGTATGATTTTGGGTTTGCTTTGTTAGTATTCATTGTAGATTTGCATCAGTGTTTGTAAAAGATATTCATCTGTAGATTTCTCTTGTCTTTAGTTTGTCATTGCCTGGTTTTGTTGTCAAGGTAGTGATTACTTCTTAGTGTGAATTGCAAGTTTAGAATAATTCCTTTCTGTTTTATTTTGGAATATTTAAAATTAATTTCCACTAATTATTCTTTATACCTTAAGTATAAAATAGCAATGAAGCTATCTGTTCTTTGGCATCTTTTTGATATTTTAAAATTACAGATACTATGTTTTTACTCTTTATTGACCTGATCAAGTTTGTATTTCTTCATAATTTAATTTTGGTAATGTGTACATATCTAAGAATGTATTCTTTTTTCTAGAATATCCACTTTTGATGTCCAGTTGTTCATCCACTTCTTAAAATTTACTAATCATGCAGTTTTTTTCAGGAATGGAAGTTAAGATTCTCAAAATTTTTTTACATAGTATACCTTTTTAGATGTACAAATGAAGTCAGTTTTACGGTATAAGCTATATTAAGCGCATAAATATTTATAAAACATTTTAAATAGAGCCTATTAAACATTACATTTCATGTAAAGATTATTAAATGCATCATTTTATATCTTATAACACAAGTAAATTTAGACTGTAGTTACTAGGTTGATCTAGTGATTAGAAGTGTGTTTTCTAGAATTGGATTTCCTGAGATCATATTACAGTTTTATTGCTTTGTAGCTATGTGATTTTGGCCAATTTAATAATGCTTCTTTGGGTCTTGGTTTCCTCATATGTATAGTACTTACCACATGAGGTTGTTTGAAGGACTAATGAATAACTATTATGTAAAACTGAGCCATACAGGAAGCTTTCTAGAAGTGTTAGCTGTTTGTGTGTATAGATTACTATCTGACATTTTGAAATGAGAACATTAAAAAGTTAATTAGAATACCTGAGCCTTTATAAGCAGCCATGATTTTAACTCATAGCATATTAGTCTCCGCACTTAATGATATTTTCAATTTTGCTTTTAGCCAATTATTACTGAATCTGAAGTGATGACTTTCACAACAAAACCTGAACCTGACTCTGTGCATCCAACTGGACATCCTTCAGTGGTTAGTGAATTAAATTGTTCCATGGTGTGCATTAAGTTCACTGTTACATGGAAACGCTTCATACCTTAAGGAACGTTTTATGTGTAGCTTGGTCTTAAGATCCTAGCTAGAGTTTGTCTCCTTATAATATAATTGAGTGACTAGAATCCTGCAAGCATAGACTATAGAAGAGATTCCCTTCTGGCAGTCTTATAAGAGTTCAAAATGAATTATTAAATGCTATTATTAACAATCTAGGCTGTTTATTTCCTTCTCGTGTAAACACTGGCCAATTTTCAACATTAGGCCCCGTGACACCTCTTTAAAACTTTCTTGATATAGCACTTTATTTTTTGCGACATTTTCATTTTTATCAGCTTCTTGGGTTCTTAGTTTGTTCTAGCTTTTATTCCTTAGCAGTAATATACAAAGCTCTTAAAAATTGATTATCAAGTTATCAACCTCATCTTCTGCAACTCTCTGTCCTAGATACTATTAAAAATGATGTAACTGCTATTAGATCTGCAAATACTTTCTAAACTGTCATTTTGAGCCTTTTTATATTTTTTTGTGTTTTTGTTTTTTGTTCCCCTCCTTTTTCTGCTTGAGTAATTCTTACTCATTCTCCAACATTCAATTAAAATGTCACTTCTCTTATGAAATCTTGTCTGACACTCTCAAGAAGAATTAATCAGTTTCTCCTTCTGTTTTTTTTACATCAATCAGCTTTCTAAGGATAAACTTATACCAAAGACTGAATAAGTGGATTGCTACATTAGATGAGCATACATCCATATCATAAGAATAAATTACACTTAAGCAATAGATATAATAGCATACTTAGTTATTTCAGAATTTTTAACTTTTATAAATTATTTACTCACATTTCACTAATTATTAACATTTTGCCAGATTTGCTTTCTCATTTTATTTACCTAACCATTCAGAAATTCATGCATACATATTTTTAAAGATTTTATATCAATTCCCCATGTTGAATATTATTGTTATGATTTGTAAACCAATATCCTATTAAAAATAGTAATTATGGGGGGAAGTTTCACATATTTTATGAGGTTGTTGGAACAGTTTTAGTAGAATACCAATCAAATGATTCAAATACCAATCTATTTTATTGTTAACCTTTCTCTGTAGATGTTACCTTTCTTCCATGTACTTTAGTGTTGCCCCTCTCTCTCTCTCTCTCTCTCTCTCTCTCTCCCTCTCTCCCTCTCTCCCTCCCTCTCTCTCTCTGTCTCTCTCTCTCTCCCCAAAATTTCTTCATGTACTTTCTGCAATACTGGGCTAGGGGCTGCACATTTCTTTAGGGATTCTTGGTCATGAAATCTTTTTTCTCTCTCTCTTTTTTTTTTTTTTTTTTTTTTTTTTTTTTTTTTTTTTTTTTTTTTTTTTTTTTTTTTTGAGACAGGGTATTGCTCTGAAGCTCAGGCTGATCCTGAATTCACTGGTGTAGTCCAGGCTGGCCTTGGACTCAAGACAATCTGCCTGCCTCAGCATTCTGAGTGCTAGGATTACAGGCATGCGCCACCATGCCCAGACTTTTGATGTGCTGAGGAATCAAACTCAGGGCTTTGCACTTGCAAGGCAAGCAGTTTAACTGCTGTGCCATTCCTCCTGACATGGTCTTGAAATTTTTTGACTTCTTCAATTTTCAGGGAAAATTTTGCTGGATAAAACAACCTGGGTAGCACTGTCTTTTAACGATTGAAAGATATTGTGCCAGGCTCTCCTGGCCTTTAAAGTTTGTTTTGAGAAATCTTGTAATTTGAATGGAGTTTCCTTGATAGAATAATATCTGTTTTGCTCTTGCTGCTTTTAATATATTCTCTTTATGTTTTAATTTTGAGGTTTTGATTATGCTATGCTGTGGTGAGACTCATTGCTGGTTCAGGTTATTTGGTGTTCTATAAGCGTCTTACACCTGAAAGTTATTTTCTTTTCCTAGATTTGGGAAACATTTTTGTAAGATTTCAGTGAATACATTCTTTATACCTTTGGTGCTGTCTCCTGCTCTTTCTCCTACATCCATAATTCTGAGCTTGCTTCTCTTTGATTCACTCATCATCAGTTGTATTCAGCTACTTTGCTCATTTCTAATTTTGGAGTTGTGCCTGATTATGACATTTGTTTCCTCAGCCTTGTCTTCAAAGTCTGAAATTCTGTCCTCAAAACATACGAGTCGATTTCCCCTGCTTTCAAATGTATTTTTCACATTGTGAATTTTAGCTAGACTTTTCAACATTTCCACTTCTCTATCAGAATTTTCCTTCGTATCTTACATTTCATTATTTATCTCAGCCAGCTTTTATCTGGCTTTCATGTGCTCAGTGAGTTTTGTATTCATTAGGGCCACTATTTGTTTAATAAATTCCTCTTTAAGCCCACTGATCATTGCTTGCATTTCTTTGAGGATATCTTGTTTGACCTGGATGTTTAACACATTTATTTGCTTTTTAACTTCATTCTCTATGAATTCCACTGTTTCAGGGCCCATGACATTAGTTTCTGGAGTTTCAGGCATTTCTGTGGGTGTCCTGTTACCTTGTCTTCTTCCCATGTTTCTGTTGTTGAGGGAAGTCATTTTAAAGGCCTAGTTTAGAGGTTTCTTTGAACAGCTATGAGGCTGTATTGGGGAGGGCCAAAATTCCTCTGAGTTCTGTGCTAGGAGCAGGCAGTGAGGGAGGCCCTAACAGTTGGATGGCCTCTGAGGTGTCTTGTTTACCCTCAGCCCCCTCAGCAAAGCCCCATGACCCCATCCTGGCTTCCCTCCTCCAAAGGCTCTCCATGCTTGGAAGTGCTCCCACAACACACAAGCCCTTTAGAAGGTCCGTGGTCTGTCTTCTCTCTGCAACTGTCTCTTGTGCCAGTTTCTTTCTAGTCACTATTTGAGTAGGGAGGGAGGGAGGGGTGGATAGGGGGAGGGACAAAAGGAGAGTGGGAAAGTCTTTGTCACCTTGACAAGATATGTATGTGGATAAAACACTCAACTTCATTGTAAACCTTAAATTTTGCACTTATACATATCAATTAAAAGGGGGAAAATGAATTTCAGGACTTTTCTAAAAAAAAAAAAATTGATCCCAAAAGAACTGATGTGATCTTCTGAGCTTTCTTTTACTCTAATCAGTTCAGTCCTTTGCTCTTTAAAAAAAAAGAAAAGTGGCTTCTGCTTGTATAGTTTCCCATTATGGCTGCCTAGAACTACTTCTGATCCAGACTCCAGGAGGCTTTTTCTAGGAGGGAGCTCACATTGCGTTTGTAGTATGCACTACCCACAGGCTCGCTCTTTGGAGGCTGCGGCTACCAGTTGCTCTCAGTTCCGACTTCTCCCAGATCTGTGCTTACCTTGACCAGAGTCTCCGGGAATGGGCTTTTCTCTGTCTGCAGATGCCAGTGGCTACAAGCTGTTTGGAGTCAGCCTGGGTCTGCTTTCTGGGATGCCATTTACTTCTATGTCTGATGTGTTTTCAGGGTTTCTGTCCTTCGCCTGGCCTTCTTTCAACTGTTAGCATGCTTTTCCCTGTACTAGCTACATTGAAGAGGCTGGTTTTTACTATATTCTCAACTTTTTTAAGTCAGTCCACGAGGAGATATTGTGCAGCACTCTTACTAGGCCACCATCTTGACCAGAAGTTCAAGCAGTTTCTTTTCTGTGGTCATATGACACCTTGTAAATTCTTGTATCTTATAATTCATTCTGCTGTATTAGCAGTATGTGCCATTTGTCTTACTGATTTGGGTAATTTCAGCAAATAACAGTAGTAACTTGAACGCAGTTGGAAATTAATGTTTGCTGAATACATAAAGGGCTAATGGATGAATGGGCAGCATCCCAGAGAAAGTCCAGGCTAGAATCCATGAACCAACATCAGTAAAACACAGTTTTCTTTGTTCCACAGATTCAGAGAATATAGCAGTAAAATTCTAGGGAAATCCTAACATAATGAAGTCTGCTATTTCTATTCATCTGTCTCCACCTTTTCTGTTTAAGTAAAGAAAAAGTCATCTAACTCCAGTTCTAATGAAATGGAATAATTTACTCTCAAAGGATACACATGTGTGAGAAATATATTTCAAAATATCCCTAGGTCCCCTGTACATATTGTATAGTAATTAGACTTCCCAAACTTCCACTCTTAAATTCAAAAATTGATTACCTACATTAACGTATTTATTTTCTTACCACGATCGATCCTTTTATAAATATTGGAAGCAGTTTTCAAACAAATATAAATTCAGTAGGAATTAAAAATTTAGTTACTTCACTAGAAGCAACTTCAGAGAGTGTTTCTTATATTTTTTTTTACTTTCATTCTCACATACGCTATTTTAAAAATATAGTAACTGTATTATCTTAACAACCCCAGTCTTCATTTAAGATTCATACAAATGCAGATTGGCGATTTGCTCATAATAATTTTTGTAATTGTAACACTAAAACATAGTTGATGGGAGTTTCATAGGAAAGATAAGTTATCAATATTATTGTAAATTATTTGAAAGGAAGAAAAATGTTAAGTTTTCTGGCTAAATGACAGCTGTACCTTGGCAAATGACCACATTTAAAAGAAAAGTGTGGATAAAAGGTTCTAATTTCCCTTATTTATCTTTAGAAGTTGAATGATTTGGAACAAAAAGAATGTTATTAACATTTAATTTAAAAACTTTTTGCCATTCATTTTCTAGTTAGGTAGAATGGTGGTTGTTTCACACATTTTAGACATGCTTTTTGCTCAGAAAAATGGTAAATATCTACATGGGTTTGAAGAGGAAAGCTCATATGTGCTAGTTATAACTCCGTTGTCTGTCACTTTATCATTTCTTCACAAAAGATAAAATTCCAAAGGCACATATAGAGAAATACTGATCTACTCACCATCATATGACTAGAATATTGGAAGAACATTTTAACTTTATGAGAAACTATTTTTCTTAGTTACTTTCTCATTGCTGAAACAAAACCGCCAACATCTATAACTTACAGGAAAAAATATTTATTTTAACTCACAGTTTCAGAGATCTGTGTCCATTCACGGGTGGACGAAAGCACATAGCAGAAGCATAGACATAAAAGAAGGTGTTCATAGCATTTCAACTGAAAACAGAGTGAACCAGGAAGAGTGCAGCTAGCATATACTCTTCCAGGTCATGTCCCAGTGATCTGCCCCTTTCAGGTCAAGCGCCAGGATCCTCACCCCCCACACTTCCAGGTAAAGCTCCAGTCATCAACCCCTTCAGTCCAGGCACTGCGTGACAGCACATGAAATCCATAGATATTTGTCAACATCTAAATAAATGAGGCCTTTGGGAAACACTTCTTATCAAACCAAAACATTCCTCCCTGGTCCCCAAAAGAGTTATATTCACTTCCTTATGCCAAATGCATTCAGTCCTTCTCAGAAGGGTTTCCAAAGTCATAACAGTTACAGAATTGCTAAAAAGTTCAAGTCCAAAATCTCCTGACACTCAAGGCAAGTTCTTAGCTGTGAGCTCCTATGAAAATCAAAGAACAGTTAAACACTTATAACACACAGTGGTACAAGATAAACATTCTCATTCTAAAATGGAAGAAGAAGGGGATAGAAAGCAGTTGGACCAAGGCACAGACAAAGTCAGTAGGGAAAGTGTTAAATCCTGTAGTTTCATTAAATCCTGTAGCTCTATGTGCAGCACCATTTGCAAGTTGTTGTAAGATGTGAGGTACAAAGGCTTTAAGTCAACCCTGTCCTTCAGCATTGACTCTTACTGCGACCAACATGAATTCTTTTTTGGGCTGGCTCTGCTCGCAGATTTTGTCCTTCCATTGCAAACAGTTCACATTCCCGGCATCTCTAAATTTCTGAGGTCTCTAAAAAAGTTTCATTAAGGTTTTCCTCTCTCTTCAGAAAGGTTTGTGGGGATTAGCTTATATTAAATGAAGGCAAGGATATGATGTTATTAACATTACCAGAATTGGTTTGGCTTCTGAAAAGGCAATTGTTATGGTTTAGGATGTAAAATGTCCCTCAGAAGTCTTATGCTTTTGGAGCATGATTTGCTCATGGAAGTGCTATATTCATGAGTGGATTTATCCATTGTTGAATTCACTAGTTTTATATGGTGTTATGTTGGGGCGTGAATTTAAAGGGTTTATTCTTACTGTCATCAATTCCTTTCTTTCTCTACTTCCTCACTGCTAAATGTGAAAGAGCTTTCCTCCCCATGCTCTGCTACCAGCTTTAAATCCAGTTGCCCTTGGACAAAATCCACTGAAACTCTGGGCCAAAATAAACGTCTCTCCTTCTTTAAGTTTTGGATGTTGGCTATTTTGTGCCAGTGACAGAAAAGTGGCTAACACAGATTTTCTATAAAGAGTGGAGTTTTTGCTGTAACTGTACCTGACGGTGTGTTTCACCAGTTTTTTTGGAACTGGTTTGTGTGAGTTTAGGAAAGATTGGAGATGCGAGAGAAATCCTAAAATGTTGTGAGCAGTGCTCGATAGTGATACTGGTCAGATCTCAGAAGACCGAAATACGGAATGGAAAACAGACAGTAAATACCAGGCTCAGAAATAATAAAAAGGGGACAAGGACTCCATTCACAGTTGAAATAGAAGGCCATGTGTGTTATGGCCTTGGAAAAAAATTTGTCTCTATTTTTGAAATGTCTGGAGGCTGAGATTACCAACTAATCTAGTAGAGGAAATTTCAAGGCAGCCCAACACTCAGATTCTAGCATGGGTAACACTGGTTGTTATTAGCTGTTCTGCAGTGAAAATTAGGGTCAAATGATCGGAGCTGAATGATCTGAAAAGTTTGAAGTTTCACCAAAAAGGATATGCCTGCATAGTTGGAACAAAAGAGAGCATGATTGCTGAAAAAGATTCCCATTTTTAAAATGCATTATTTTCTGCACAGAAAATAAAAAATATGCCTTGAGCGCATCTGTAAAATTAACAAGACCTAATTCATTGTAGAATCGAGGGCGTGAAACAATGAATCTTCCATTTGAGAAGACAATCTCTGGGCTTCCTGCTCAAGAAGGTACATTTGAGTATAGGTTGCCTGGGATTTTTTTGTAAAGTAATTAGTCACCCAGACAATCTGAAGATCTGTAGCCTTGCTACAGGGAGACCATCTACTGTCTCAGCTTGTAGCAGACACTAGTGTACTCAGTGTTCTACACGCATGTGTAATGCAAGAGTTAAAAGGCTATAGATGCTTTCACTCAGACTTAAGAAGAAGGCCTGGGATGCTGGGATGTGAACCCTGAGAGGGGACTGGGTAAAGGTGCAAGAGAGAAAGCCAAAGTGTAGTTCAGATTCCAGGAATGTGGAATATTTACTGAAGAAAGCTACAGATGGCAGTTGGTGCCTATCGAAGAATGAGACCATGTGCATTGCAACTGGCAATGCAGGAGGAATGGCACTGCCCAAATCTTTTGAATGTGGTATCTTGCCACAACTTTACCTATGTGTTGGACATGGAACTCCAAGACTTTATATTTGTCCTGCAGTGTTTTGGTATTGCTTTGGTCCCATTAAATTCTGTGCCTGTGTTTCTCCATTTTGGAACGGAAATGTTTAACCCACACCTTTATATGTTGGAAGTGTTGCCTTGAGTCTCAGCAGAAACATTGGCCTTGAACTCTTCAGCAGTGCTGAGAGTCTAAAGACTCTTTCAACTCCTAGAAATAAACTAAGAACATTTACCATAATGAGATAGACATGAGTCTTTTGGGGTGTGGGAATGGAATGTTATATTTTAGATCTAAAATATCTCCCAAAAGTCTCACGTGCAAGGTGATTGAATCATAGAGGTGATATACTGATCAGTAGATTCATTCTCTGATGAAATCATCAGGCTTAATATGCTATTAGAAGGTGGTGCTTGATTGGAGATTGGTCTTTGGGAATGTAACTTCTTTTACCTTTTAAGATGCATGATGATTATTGAATTATATTGAAAAATCACAGCTGAAAATACATTACTAGTGTTGAGAAACTCCTTGAAAGATGCCATCTGATGTTTTCAATCAGTGAATTCTCTGGTATTTTCTTTTTTATTTCAAACATAAGCCACACATTTCTCCTGTTCATATGTAGGGAGTATGGCTATAAATGTGTTATGGTTCGGATCTGTAGTGTTCCCTTAAAGCCTCATATATTTCTGGATGTTATTCAGTTGTCAGAGTTAATTTTATTAGGGGATTAATCCATTGATTTCTGTGCTGTTAAGAGATTGGGCTTGGTTGAAAGGGGCCAATCACAGGACCATGACTTGGAAAGATATTCCTCCCTTGTTAGTTCCACCACTCTTTTTAAATTCTGCTTCCTGCTAGCCATTGGATGAAGTCTACCATGCCCTTTCATCACTGGCAGCCACAAGGAATGAACCAAGCCCTTCTAAAACTGTGAGCTAAAATAAACCTTTTCTAGGCTCAGTGGTTAATCAACTTACCTCAGCCATGGGGGCACACACCTATAATGTTAGCACTTGTGAGGAAAAGGCAAGAGGATTTCTGTTAGTCGAAGGTAAGCCTGGGCTACACAATGAGTTCAGGACTAGGCTGGACTACAGAGCAAGACCCTATCTCAAATTAAAAAATAAAAAACCTTTCCTCCCTTAAGTTGTGTCAGGTATCGCCTTATTTACTTTTTGTTGCTATGACAAAATACCTGACATGAACAAATTAGGGAGAAGTTTATTTTAGCTCACAGTTTCAGAACGTCACAGTATATTCATGAGTGGGTGGCTGGGAAATGGTTGAATCACATGGCAGGGCTGGAGCAGGTTCCAGGGCCAGAGCAAAAGCTGGAGACAGAGATCCTCATGACAAGGAAGGAGGAGCCAAATCTCTAAGGAATAGCAGAGCCAGCACACATCCCTCCAGGTCAAGCCCCAAGCATTTGCCCCTTCCAGCCAGGCCCCACCTCCCAACAGTACACACTATCCATATGTAAATGAGACTTTTTGGGGACGTTCCAGATTCAAACTATAGCAAATATTATGTCCCAGAAATAAGTAAGAAACTAAAACAGAAATTGGTACCAGAGAAGTGGAGTCAGGGCTGTGACTTTACCTGATTATGTGGTTCAACAGCCTTTGAAATTGGTTTGTAGAAGGAGTTTGGAATGGTTTGGAGATACCGGATAGAGAAGCCTTAGAATGCTGGAAGACGTGCTTACTGAGAGACTTGTGTCAGAACTCTGAAATCCAGAATGATGATAGAAATACAGACTCAAGAGGTTTCAGATAGGAAGGAACACTGTTGGCAGTTGGACTGGAATCCATGCAATCTGCACTCTGGCAAAAGTGTGTGGACATTTTACTCTTATCCTGAGACATTGCCTGACACCGAGATTAAGGACAGCGGACTAATTAATCTGGTGGAGGATATTTCAGGGTAGCCCAATGTTCAGGCTGTCACAGGGTACAACTTGCAGCTTTTAGCCAGATCTATGCTGAGAATCAAAAAGTGGTAGAGACCAGAAGCCAGGCCTGGTAGCGCAGGTCTAATAATCACAACGCTCTGGGAGACTGAAGCAGGACAATAAAGAATAAGAGGCCAGCCTGGACAATTTAGTAACTTAGCAAGACTCTGTCTCAAAATAAAATTACAAAAAAAAAAAGGGCTGGGAATGTAGCTTGGTATTAAGGCCCTGGATTCAAGCCCTAGCGCTGAAATCAACCAGTCATTCCATCAGTTAACAGGCGGACAGACAAATAAACAATGGTAGAGAAAAAAAGAAGTTAACAGTTCAGTTTTGCCAGAATGAAAGCAATTAACTGCAAATCAAGGCAAAAGGGAGATAGTTGTTAAAGGTAATAGCATTAAAAAGGAGCTAAGTACCTTGCATCAGGACAACAGGAAAAGTACTTTGAGGGTATCTGAAAGATTAACAAGACCTGACCTTCTCCACTTTGAGAATAGTGTTCAATTACACCCTGTAGGGCTGCAGAGGGATGTGTCTGACAATGTTCACCCTTCCAGAGTTCATCCATCAATGAACTCTGAGACTCCTGTGACCATAGTCCAAGGAAGACAACTACTGCTTGAGCCAGAGGCAGATCTTGGCATTGCCCACTTAGTGTTGGGGCTACAGGCATGCAGGATACAAAAGTTGTAAGGTCATGAGGTCCTCTAGGCAGATTTCAGAAGAAGGCCTTGGAGACTAGGCAGTGTGCTTCTTTAGAGGAGCATGAAGTTTTAAAAATGGAGGTGAAAGTGCAGTGGGAACCGCTGGAATTTGGAATACCAGGAACATGAGATTGGCAGCGGAGAAAAGCCACAGGCGGTGAACGAGTCGCCCCAAGAAAGAGGCCATCATGTTTGTATCACACAGTCCCACAGAGACAGGGCCATTCAAGACCTTTGGAGCTCACATCTTGCTGTAGCTCATCTCCTCTGGTGCTAGACACTGAGCTAAGGGATTTGATGTCCTTCTGGGTTTTACTCTTGTTTTGGTCTGACTTCTTTCTAAACTCACTAAACATATTATATGAATTTTGTTACATGTATCTTCCTTGGTCTCTTCAAATATTTTGACCATTTGGTGTTGAGTTTTACACTTATAACCACCCATGAGATTAGTTTTGGAGGAATTAAACAATTTTTGGAGGCAATTTGTTGTCTTGATTTTTCATGCTTTGACTTTGTGCTGAGATTTATAGATAGGGTAGAAAACCTCTATCACTGTTGTGGAGATATCTTTAATTATTATAAATTATATCTCCCATGAAATGCCCTTGGGTTTGGTTATGTTTTAGAGTTTATACCCCTCTTCAACCTATTTGATGTAATACTTAAAAATATCATTAACGTTCAGCCTTCTTCCTGGGGCTTATTTGAATACAATTCATAGAGGACAAAATAAATCCCTGTACTGTTGGTGGCAGAAAGACAAGCCAGATGTTGACATACAGTAAAAACTAATTAAAGCAACCACTATGCTACAAGTAACAATAGAAAAAAATCAACATTAATAGGGTAAACTAAATAACTAAAAAGTATTAAAGCTTAGTAGTAATGATAAAAATAGAGGGGATAAGGAAAAATGAAACAAAAAGAAGGTGAGAAAGAAGAGTAAAGTGATAAAATATCTAATTAAACAATGAAATGTAAATAGAATTAAATGTAAAGCAATAGAAAAAAGACTAGGAAAAAAGGAAAAAGAAAAGAAAAATAATAAAACTCATTTTTTACAAAAACAAAACAGAACAAAACAAATCTCTACGTCCCACACAGAAAAAAAGAAAAACAGAAATGAGTTCAAAGAATTCCTTCACATTGAAGGGATCAAGTGAATAGGTTTTGTTCTCAAGGGGAAGAGGAGTGTGTGGTCCTGAAGTCCATCAGATACTGGGTAGACATAGTAAGTTACAACTGGGTTCTATTTTGTTTTCACTCACACTTGTCTTACCTTTCCTTCTTGGCTTCAAACCACTGTTATCCCCAATTAATTTTGCTCCCTGTGGTTTCTTGAGGTGCCCTACTTGCTTCAAAGTTTCTTCTGTTCATATATCGGGGAACGTAGCAAATGACCAAGCTGAGGTATCCCTAATCATTGGCAAGGAGGGGAAGCAAACAGACCACCTCTACCTTTGCTTGAAGTTCATAGACAAGGATCCAAGTAGTGCTTTGAACTTAATCCCAGCAGTTTTGGATTCAACCCACTTGTAAATGTGACTGGGCTGCATTTTCACCCCAGTAGATGGGATCACAACATTCTCCAAAGTCTGAGCTTACTGCGGCTTGACCATCTCAGTGGCTAGTCCTTCCCCTTACCACATCGCCCACCCTTTACTGTAGCAGGATAAACCCAGAAATACTGAGGTGTGATTGTGGTGTGACTTCTCATTCCCAGGGTATCTCAGTTTTAATCAATAAGCCTTTTCCTGTGATTATATCATCCCCAAATATAATGGGTGTTGGATTGGATTTCTTCAAAAACATTAACTTGCCATGTGGACTTACCTTCATAAATGAAACTTCTCATTGATTTTAGTGTGTAGTTACAGATATGAGTTTAATTTCACTCTTCTGCATATGGAAATCCAGTTTTTCCAGCACCATTTGTTGAAGGTGCTCTTTTCTCCAGTGGACTATTTTGGCCCCTTTGTCAAAAATCAGGTGACTAAGGGTGTTTGGATTTGTTTCAGTAAACTCAGTTCTGTTCCACTGATCTCCCTGTCTGTTCTTATATCAGTACCATGTAGATTTAATTACTGTTGCTTTGTAGTATATTTCGAAGTCTGGGATTGTAATTGATCTGGCTTTACCCTTGTTACTTAGAATTGCTTTAGAAATTCTGGGTCTTTTCTGATTCCATATAAATTTTAAAGTTGTTTTTTCTAGTTCTGTGAAGAATGTAATTGGTATTTGGATTGATATTGCATTAATCTGTATAGTTCCTTTGGAAGTGTGGCCATTTGGACTATATTAGTTCTTATCAATTACATGGGAAGCCTTTCCATTTTTCTAAAGTCCTCTTCTTTGTATAGATCTTTCACCTCTTTGGTGAGGTTTATTCCTAAGTATTTTTGTTATTGTTGCTATTGTGAAAGGGGTTGTTTTCTTGATTTTTTTTCTCATTGGATTCATTATTGGTGTATAGGGATGCTGTTGATTTGTGGAGATTGATTTTGTAACCCTATACTTTGCTGAATTTACTTATTAGTTCTAAGAGTGTTTAGGTGGATTTTTTGGGTCTTCTGTGTACAGTATCAAGTCATCTGCAAATAGGGATATCTTGATTTCTTCCTTTCCAATTTGTATTTATTTTATTCCTCTGTCTGGCCCATTGGCTCTTGCCAAAATTTCAGGCGCTATGTTGAATAGTAGGCATGTCAGTGAACATTCTTGTCTTGTTTCTGAATTTAGTGTGAATGCTTTCAGTCTTTCTCCCTTTGCGATTATATTGGCTAAAGGTTTGTCGTAAATAGCTTGAATCATGTTGAGTTAGAGTTTTTCTGTTCCTATTTTCTTCAGCTTCTTTATCATAACTGGGTGATGGATTTTGACAAATGCCTTTTCTCCATCTATTGAGATAATTATATGGTATTAATCTTTGCATCTGTTACATATATTGATTTGTGTATGTTGAACCATCCTTGCATCTCTGGAATGAAGCCTACCTAGTCCTGGTGTATAATCTTTTGTATTATTTGCTGCATTCTTTTGGCATGAATGTTATTGAGTATTTTGTATCCATGTTCATTAGGGATATTGACATGTATTTTTCTATTTTGGTTGAGTATCTGTCTGGTTTTGGAATTAAAGTTAGGCTGGCTTTGAGAAATGATTTTGGTAATTTTCTTTCCTTTTCAATTTCTTGAAAAAGATTAGTGAGCATTGGCATAAAATCCTCGCTGAATTTTTTATAGAATTCGACTGGGAATCTATCAGGTCCTTCACTGTCCTCGATTGGAAGTCATTTTATTTATTCCTCAATTTCATACATGGATATTGACCTATACAGATCTTTGCTTTCTTCTTCTTTATGTGTTTAGGAACTCAGCCAGTTCTTTTAGATTGGTTAATTTATTGAACCATAAATTTTCAAAGTAACGTCTTAAAGTCCTTTGGGTTTCCATGTTATCTGTTATAATTTTAACTTTTTCATTCCTAATTATATTGATGTAGGTTTTCTCTTTCCTTTTTTGTGAATTTGGCAAGGGGTTTATCAATCTTACTTATGTTTTCATAAAGCCAACTTTTTGTTTCATTTCTTTTTTGTACTTTATCTTAGTCAAAAGGCCGAGAAGCAATGTTTCATTTATTTTTTGTATTTTTAAAATTTCTATTTGATTGATTTCTACTCTGATTTTTATAATTTCTTTTCTTCTGTTAGGTTTGGAGTTGGTTTGTTCTTGTTTTTCTAGGGCTCTGTGTTGTGTGGATTGATTATTCGTGTGGGCTTGCCCAATTCTTTTAATTTGTGTATTTTTGGAAATAAATTACCCTCTTAGCACTGCCTTCATTGTGTCCTAGAGGTTGTATTGTGATGTGCTACCATTGTCATTTGTCTATGAGAACGTTTTATTTCTTGATTATAACAGTGCTTATCTAGAAAAGAACTGTTCCATCTCCGTTTGTTTGAGTAGTATCTTTTGCTTGTGTTGTAGTTGATTTCTGTTTTTATTCCACTATGATCTGACAGGGTACATGGTGTTATATCAGTCTTTTTTATGTATTTAAGGTTGATTTGTGGCCTAAAATGTGGTCTATTGTGGAGAATGTTATATAAACAGCTGAGAAGAATATGTATTCTCTTGTTGCTGGATTAAAATCTCAGTATATATCTGTCAAATCCATTTCTTCCATGATGTTGCTAAGATGTGCTATGTCTTTGTTGATGTTTTTGTCTAGTTGATTCGTCTTCTTAGGAGAGAGGAGTACTAAAATCCCCCACGATTATAGTGTTGGAATTTATCTGCTTTTTTAAGTCCAGTAGCTTTTGTTTTATGTTGTTTGTTACACCTTCGTTTCGAGAATAAATGTTTATCATTTCCTCTTGCAGGACTGAACCCTTTATAACAACAAAGTGACCTGCTTTGTCTTTTTTGAACAGTTTTGGTTTAAAGTCCACTTTGTCAGCAGAGAGTATCACTGCTCCTCCTTTTTTTTGTCCTCTAGCTTACTGAAATGTAGAACTTTACATTTTCACTTTGAGTGTATGTTTATCTCCATGTTTGAAATGTGTCTCTTATAAGCAATGTAAGGATGGATTGTATTTTTTAATCCAGTTATCCAATCTGTTTTTTGATTGGTGATTTGAGGCCATTAACATTTGGGGTTATTATTGATATGTAAGTCTTAGGTCCTACTATCTTGTCATCCTATGAATATTGACTCTTTTGTTTACCTGTTTCTTAGATGTTCTCTATTAATCATAAACCTGACACTGTGTTCTGTTTTGTGGTTATTTCCTGTTTCCCTGTCCAGCAGACCCTTGAGAATTTTTTTAGTGCTGTTTTAGTTGTCCTAAATTATGTCAAGGTTTCTTTGTCATGGAAGGTTTTTATTTCTTTGTCAATTTTAAGTGATATTTTTGCTGGGCGTAGGAGCCTTGGTTGACAGTATCTCTTATGGCTTTGAGGACTTTACTCCCGGCTCTTCTGGCCCTTAGAATTTGTGAGAGAAGTGTGCTGTTACGCTGATAGGTGTGCCCTGATATGTAACTTGCTTTTCTTTTCCTCTCTTACAGCTTTTAGAATTCTCTCTTTGCATTGTATCTCAGTGAGCTTTACTATAATGTGTCTAGTGGAGCTTTTTTTGTCGTATCTAGTGGGTGTAGTATGACTCCATCACTTACGTGTCTGTTTCATTTTCTTTTTATAGGAAATTTTCTTTTATAATTTCAGAGAATAGGTTTCTTAATCCTTTGTTATTCTTGTATTCCTGCTATGATGAGATTAAGTGTCTTTGAGTCTTCTCTAATCTGTTCTAATCCATTTCCTTATTGATGTTGAATTATTTGGTGGTCCTTAACTGTCTAGACCATTATTTTGGTCTTGTCTTTTAAATCAGAAGGCATCTCCACATTTTATGTGATTCTGTTCCCTAAAGTTTACGTGGAGGTTTCCGTCTCCTAATGCTCGTCTTTATCTTTCCATATTTTTGGAATTGTTTAGTGAATTTGTCCTTCATTTCCTTTATTGACATCTGTAGGTCTGCAAGTTTTGCAGTTGTTTCCTCCTTAAATTTTGTGGCTTAATCTTTTTTAAAAATCTTTAAGCTTCTTGTGTAGTTTGTTGTCTGAGTCTGTTTTTATTCTTCCAGCAGGTTAACTTTTTTTATAAGTTTAGGAATTTGGATCTTCTTCTGGTTCTATCTGAGTCTCCTTTGGTGAGCAGGGACTTTTTGAGGCATCTTGCCCCACTGTTTTCTTATTTTGCTGTTGAGTGTTCATTTGACTTGCTGTTGTAGCTGTTTAAGCCATCTCTGTATTCTGGTAGTGGAGAGTATTTTCTTTACCTATGCAATATGCTGTCTGTGTCACTGAGGTGGGATTGCTCACTACAGCTCAACTACTTCGTACTTTCAGCCCTAAGAGTTGCTACTTAGTCCAACTAAGAAAGGCTTTTCTACTGTGGGTGAAACTGCCAGCCCTGGTGCCCTCTCCCTGTCAGGTGGGGGTGGTGCAGATGAGTAGTACAGAGCAGGGACAGTGAGTGCCCAGGGAAATCACATAGGTTTGTTAATAACATATGTATAAATCATGTTACTAATTTATTACTTGCTAAATTGTAAACAGATAATGTCTCAACTAGACTATATATGGTCGTAAAAAGTTGATACTGAACAGTTTTATTTGGCTATTAATTTTGAAGATATTCTCACTGTCCAGGCTTCTTTTGAGACCTTGCTGTCCTCCACTCTTGGGTGAAGGAAGAACAGAATACAAAACTATACATGGTCCGAAGACTGGATATTTGTTAGCATAACTTGGATGTGAAGATCATTATGAATGTCAAAATCTACACTTTGGATAAAGCTTTACATTTACAATATTATCTAACATTAGCAACTTATTGGCAGAACCCAGTAGCTAATTTAACATTAGAAATATTCTACATGACTCACCTGACAGGGAGATGGTACCAGGGCTGGCAGCTTCACCCATGGTGGAAAAGCCTTTCTGAGTTGGATCAAGTAGAAACTACTAGGGCTGAAATGAGAAATTCCACCTCAGTAACACAGACAACATATTGCATGTTAATAGGCATAATATACATTTACTATATATTTATCTAAACCTAGTATTGACTAATTGAAGTATACTCTTAATATCAGTAGTACAATGCAAACTTTAAAATAATGGATCTTTGTATTTCTTGTTTAACCTAACCCAGACCTCCAGAGGTTGTGCACCCACATTAGGTCCACCCACTATACCATTTTAAGCAGTCTGACATATATTTGTGTCTATATTTATACTTATTTCCCACTAGCCATATGCTTACGTTAACCAAATGTATACACTCCCACACCATTCTTAGTTTTCTAGTTATAATCTAAACTGCTGTTGGTGGTTTATATACACATTGTTAGTTGGCTTATTATGGGAATTTCTCCATGACTCCACTCTATTATTGATCAGATATACACAAAGCTATGCATTAATTAGTTACTAGCTAAATGGTATACACATAATACACCTCTGCCTATCTATATGGTTGTGAGTTATTGGTAATTAGCAGGGTGGCTGTTAGTAGACAAATTGGAGTGGGGAGAGAGCAAAAGCTGTCGGGATTAGGAGTTGGGTTTAGGTATGATATAGGAAGTAGATAAGTATTTCTATGATAGAGAATGGTCTGGGAGTATTATTACCCAAATCAGAGGATAACAGATAGAGAAATGCAGTATAAGTAATATTCAGATGAGTTAGAGAGAGTTTCGGATGAAGTAGATAGAGTATTGCTGCTAGAATGGCATGAAGACTCATGGAAGAAAGCTTAGAGAGTTGATCAAAAGAGAAAGATTCAGAAACAGACTAATAAGGAGATAGGAAATGGTATAGGGGTAGAGAAGAAAAAGGGGCAGAAAAAAGAAAAAGAAGAAAAAGAAATACTAAGATAGACCTAGAATAAGGCAAGCTAGTCATTTGTATGCAAATCAAGAAACTATATCAGATAAGTAAAGAGAAAAGGAGGAAAAAAAACAAGGAAAAAGGATGAAAACAATGACCAAACTGACACACACACAAAAAGGGCAAAACATAAA
>PVKB01000340.1:792997-820893 GCA_004027205.1 Ctenodactylus gundi
GGTTGATTTTATTATTGAATAGGACAAAAAGAAAATGACAAGAAAAATATCATCAAGAACTAGGTGACTGCAGTATTCAAGCCATCAGAATGAACGTTAGAATATAGTACAGGTTTTCCAAGACATTAAAAAAAAAATACTCAAGTAGCCACTACCCACATATCACTAATGAGAACTGAAGAGAACGAGGACTGAATTTTTAATTTAAGTTTAATTAATTTAAACATTTATATGGTTCTACTGTCTAACTGACTTTATTATAATGCACAGTTTGGGTGCACTTTGAAAGAATAAAACACTTACCAAATCAAAGCAGGCATATAAAGGCCCAAATAATAGGAGAATACACGATAAGGAACAACTAACTATACCTTTATATGCATCAGGATATTCTTCATATTCCATACAAAATGTAAGAAATTTCATCAGCATTCGTTTTTCTACCATACTGAGTTGTTTGCTATTAAAGACATCGGCTCTAGAGCAAGGAACCTAAAAAATAGGATTCTCAGTTAAAAACTGCACCCTATTTATACATATATTTCAAATTGCACTTTTCCCCTTTATGCTTAATTGGGTTATTATCAATATTTCCTTTCTGGTCTGCCTGTATCATACTACCTTCCACTAGTTTTAATGTCATCTCTGCTAATACCAAAACTAATTAACTTCTGGTCTTTCTCAGTCATCCCAAGTTGTTCTTCGTGACATTAGAAAGCCAGGGTATATCAAACCTTTAACAGAGAACAAATGCCACTTCATATCTAGCAATGCTACCTGAAATCACATCTCAAAACTAAAAGCAAGGTGCCAAATAATGAATCAAAAACTAAACCTGGCAAAGTCAACTGAGTAAATCTTATTCCCATTCGGAAAGCACTATGCACGACTTGGATTTACTGAGTTAACAGGAAAATAACAATCTTATTTCTTTTTCCTTCCAAATGAACCATAATAACTTAAGCTCATACCCAGCTGTAATACCTTAGCAGCACAGTACCTGTTCCACTCTTACGTCTCGAAATGCAAGAATCCGGGTAACATTTTTAAACTCTGCATACCGACTAACATTAGACTTGATTAGAAGATCAATTAGCAATCCCCGAGAATACAGCAGCTGTACAAATAAATCATTTTAGAAATTAAAACAACACAACATAATGGAAAAGTGAACATTATTACACATACATATTTTTGTTAAATTTTTAATTTATAAAAATATTAACCTATAAATATGATCACATATAACAATTTATTACAGATTCACAATTCATTATCTAAAATTCAAAATCCAAAAATTTCTGCAATCCAAAAGTTTCTTTTCATTGCTTGTCTGGCTGGAAAACTTGATTCAAACTGATAAAGCTTTTCTTTTCCCAATAAATGTCATATTCATATATTTTACTGAAGAAAATGTTAATGTGCTTAGAGTATATTCTCAGATCTACTAAGTTAGGGTATATCCTTATACTGAAACAGGCACTTTATACTATCTAAAATTATTATTTTTAAAAATCTAAATGATAATACACACCAGGACCCAACAATTTTGGGCAAGGGACTGTAGGCCACTATAAAGCCAGGTGTCTATAAAAAGAAATCAGGCCTATTGAACATCTCACTGCATAAGAAAGAAAAAAAAAATATATATATATATATGATTCCTTTTTACTGAGTCAAACAATAATGTCCTTCAATAATCCTAGAATTCATGTTTGCACGAAATATATTTATCTCAAGAAGCAAGGATTTTTATTCTCTGCATGTATGTGGGGGACTGCTGCAATCTTTCAACATCTCTCATAACTAATATCAGTAAAGCAAAAATAATAATTTAAACAATATTATTTAGCATGTTTGAAATTTATCCATATTAAATACAACGGATATGATAAATTCCCATAATCAGGATCCCTTCATGTAATGTGCATAGCTAAATAAATGTTTAAAAATACAACCATTAAATCAATAAGTAGGAAAAATAAAATTTGCTTCATTATTCAAATAAAAATGGAATTTCAAAAATTATCCAAAAATTAATTTGAGCATCCAAGAAGACAGCAAAGACTTTCAACTGGTATCAGTGGAGTGATACTTTATAAATTATGATGTTATTCCAGCATTCTGCATAGCAAACAAACCTGACATCACATTTAAACAAGTGTGATCGCCCTAAGTTAATATGGTGTGTTACTTCGTTCCCTTCTTCCTAACATATTACACAAGTGGTACAGCAAACTTTTGTAACAATATACTATCAAGTCTTAATTGTACAGTGAATAGATACTTCCAAAAATCTTTTGTTTAAAAATATAAAAACTGAAACTCAAGTCATCACACAGCTACTATAATAATTCAAAATATTAGATCAGATGCAACAAATATGTATCATAATCTCTTTTCCACCAGCCTCTTTGTGATCTTCCACAATTTCCCAGTGATGAGAGACTAAAAATCAAATTAATATAATGGTATCTTTAGTAATTAACAATTTTTGCTTTACTTGGCATGGAGACTTCATAATTATTAGGTGTATGGACTGACTTCAAAATAAGTTTTAATTGTAAGAATTTAATCTTTTATTTTCCCCATTAGTCTGAGTAGTATAACACTATATGTGTTTTAATAACTAACCCAGACTGAACTCTCTTTGGAAAGGTTATGTATGCTTGGCACAGTGGCACAAATCTACAATCTCAGTACTCTGTGAGGATGAGGGAGGAGAATTAGAAGTTCAAGCCCAGACTGCACAGATTACCAAGATTCCTTCTCAAAATACAAAATGTCAAAAGGGGGGAAATTGGGATGCAGCTCAATGTAAAGGCTCCATATTCAACACGCAGTACTGGAAAAAAAAAAGAGTCTGCAGACATACATGAGTTTTGTAAACCATAAACTCCAACCACCATACTTGTTCATCATACTATGAATTTAGGATTAAGAAGGAATATGTTTGGAAACATTAAGTAGAAAGGACATAAAACAGATTTGGCAACCATCCTAACTTTATGATCTTCAACTGTTAGAACAATTTCTAAAGAAAGAATGATTGTCCTATAACATGAATATACTATTTTCAAAATGGTAGGAACTGAGTAAATATCTAGTATCACTGTACTTATAATACATTTTTGAATACTCCTACTAACTTCTATTTTAGATGTATGAACTCACAAAAACTATGTAGGATGACACAGTATAATTGCCTAGTGAATTCATCTGGACACATTTTTTTTAAACTCAGAGACCCAGTACTACTAACCATTCAAATCTATGAAAATATCCAGGAATCTCCCTCAGAGAGTCTTCAAATGTCTCACCTTATTCTAATTCAACTTTCTATAATCAAAATTCATTTTCTTGTATAACTAAATAATTTTCTAACTGCTGCAACTGGAAGAGCATCATCTTCCATTTTTCTTTGCAAGGCACACCTCAGCTGTCCTCAAACTCCTGGACTTGTGGGAACCACCTTCCTCTGTATTTGATTAGCCTGGATTATAGGCTGACATCACTACATTTAATTTGAACCTTGATTCTTAACCTCATTCACATCACTATTATTTTTTTTAGGTAAGACAATCCAAATTCTAAGTAATTATTTTAAGATGTAATTTTCAGAACAAAGCCCATTTGTTATTAGACTACTTTTTTTGTTTTCTTTTTAACTTATTTCAAAGAGTCCTGGCCATAAGAACAGACTAGTTACCAGCTAGACTTAAATTTCCATCCACAGACTAACAACCAAAGCAATGGGGAAAGAATGCGAGAATTCAAAGCAAGGCAGGATCAAAGTGGAAGGGGAATCACACACTACAGGAAAATGGGAAGTAGGATCCAGAGAGTAGCCAAGGAGACCATGACAGCATCAGACAAAGAGGGCCACATAACAGAAAGAAAAATAACTAGTAAGAAGATGTTCATGCTTCCAGGTATCTAGTTCAAAGGGAAAAAAATAGGAAGATAATGCACTGCTTGCTTTCCTCTATCAACTGGAATTTGAAGAAAGTACATCAAGTTGAGTATCCTTTTGAGGCGAGTCTGATTTTATTAACCCCTCCTACCTTTTTAGTTTCCCATGCTGTGCCTTATAATATTGGTTCATTTTTCTTTACTTTTATCAAACCCTGCATTACAACCTTTCAAGGTTATGATCCTTCAGCCTAATAATTTATTATTTTACACTAAAATAGGTCCACTTCCTGTGAGCCCCATGCAACAACTGAACCTGCCTAAGATGTAGGGATCTCTCTAAAGTCACATATTAAATTAATATAGACTTAAAGATAACCTAAATCAAAGTATTCATCCCAGCATCCCTGCCTACATCACAATTAAATTACCCTCCAAATCCCTCAAACCTGAACACATAATTTTCAAAAATACACTGGTTTCACCAGTATTCATCATCACGTATATGATTTTAAAAGGCTAAAGAGAGTTGATAAATTGCCTATAAAGAACACAAAATTGTGAACAGGTTCATTACAATTTTTCTCTTAACAGAATTCATTGCATCCAAGTATTAGGTGAATATTAAGATGAACTTTGTGCTCTAGTACGAAAGCTTTCTGCAAGTGCAAAAATATTTTAAGCACAAATTAAAATACATTGAAAGTATTTCAATGCGAGTATGCTCTAATATATTTTAACCTATAGTTCAAGCAGCAATGGGGAACATCTGGTCCACAAGGCATATGTTTCAGCCTTGCCAAGACAACCATTACATTAAGGATGAGTTATTCAATGTTTTAGTAAATACAGCAGCCTAATTTTTAACTTTGATAATTTTGTATGGCTCGTGAATGATCTCATAAACATCCTACTGGTGCTTGGCAGAGAGAAAGTTCTCCACTCCCGAGTCACAGGGTATGTTAACCGAACTACAAACTTTTGACTGTTACCTTTTACAAAACAAATGACCTGTATTTCAGGACAAAAATTAAGAAAATTGGATTTATGGGCTCAGATACTAACCAGTTTGAAGTGAAAGTTGTTCTAATTGGTACTTACCTTTGATACCAAATCAATATTAAATCTCCTGCCTTCTTTAATAATCTGAGAGTAAGTAATCCTATTTGTGTTTGGTTGTTCTATAGTATCCTCTGCTGTAGATACATTTTCACTTGTTCTCTCTTCTGAAGTTTTATTATCACTCTGATTTTCTTGTTCCCCTGTCACTTCAGCAACATTTACTTCTAAGGCACTCGCTGGATCGCCGCTTGGGGCTTGTTCTGGAGGCTTTGCACAGCTCACCGTGCTTAAAGACTCATCTTCTGGGAGCTGGCAGGCAGAATCGGCAGCTTCAGTGGAGGTTGCAGATGGCACGGAAGCATGATTTTTCTGCAGTGCACCGGTTTCTTCAACATTTTCGTGCAAATCCTGACTAATAAGAAATTATAACAACCATCATGGTCTTGATAACTCTCCCTGATACACTTTTCATTGCAATTTTTATCCCTTTGTTGATGTTATCTTACAAATTTCAGCCTGCAGTTTGCTATGACCAGACATTAAACACAGATCTCTTCAAGATTTGATATACTATGAAACATACTTAAGACATAAAAAGCATAATTATCTAGGATTAAGGTCATGATACATGTACACTTTTGAAAATTTAAGACAGACACAGGAATTGTATTTTAGTAGCAAACCAGTATAGCACAGCCATCAGAATTAACAGAACTGGGTTCAAACACTGACCGTATAACTAGTTAGTTCAAAATTGTACTAATTACTCATGCTCTCTAAAACCTATGGTATACACTTATAGCATACGGATAATATCAGGTACTTTCAAGACTGTTTTAAAGACTAAATGAAGTAATTTCTGCAAAGACCCTGATACAGTACCTGGAATAGTATAAATACTCAACAGTGGTAGTTATGATAGATGACAATTATTAAGAAATTCTTGACTTGGTAATATGAAAAGTATCTTCAAAAAAAGCAGAAGGAATCTTATGAAAAACTTGTTTGCCAGCAGATAAGCATTTATTAAATGGTAAATAAATGTCTTCTAGTTAAAGGAAAATAATTCCAAACTAAAACACAGGTCTATATAAGATACTGAAAAATGCAGGAGCTGAACTTATGTTGGATAACCACAACGTGCTATCTAACAAAGCCTTTCTGCATTATTTGCTGCCATATAATGTGTAGAATCCACTGAAAGCCCCACTTTGAAACTTATTACCAGAGTTAATATTGTCTGTTCATCAGTGTCTCAATCAATCCAGCAAGCTCCCAATCAGTGTACCTCCATCAGGAATTTCTCCTCCACAGACGCACTACTTTCATTTATTGCTCAATACCTGACCCAATACCTTATATCGGATAAATTGTAGAAAAAGGGCATCTGAGTGATTGCACAAGAACAAGTAATGGCACTTTCTTATATCAAATCTAAAATTTACTTCCCAAATATCTTCCTCTTTCGAACTCTAAGACAAATTTCCTTCTTCATCAAACTTCTGGTCTAACTTGTACATACTGTTCAACATGACGTTTTGAACATACAGTTTATCAACAGTAATCTACACATCGTGGCCACATCATGCTTTTTATTCTGGTCTATACTTCCCACGTCACATAGCGCCACCATTCCCTCATTCACAAACACGATCACATGCTAACAATGTATTCTAGGAAAACGCTTAAATTTGACTTTCAAGAAGTCTTCCATAATCCACTCACATTCCTCACTATACTGTGCACATGAAGTTTACTTTCCATTTATTTATTAATTACCTTTTAATAATTCTTGGTTGCAGAGGATAGGTCGAGTATATCTAATTAGAAAAATCTAAAATGTCTCATATTAGTGTGAATATTGGAATATTTTAGATATCAGATGTGTAAATTAGGGATGTTAATTGGTAAAATCTATACTAAAACTCCAAAATCTAGAAAAACAGTGAAATCTGAAATTCTTTTGGATCAAAGCATAACAGATAAAGGATACTCCATCTATAAATGCTTTATCTTCTGAACAGATTTTACTTGTTAAGAGAAGTCAGTAGCTCTTTGTACTCCTTGCATCACCTATTGTACTGCACTACAAATGTCATATTCAATAAACACTGGATGAAAAATGGCTTGTGCATGCAAAAGATTTTTTTTTTTCATTTGAAACAAAGTTATTTGTAGGAAGCACAAAAATCAGTTACCACTAGACAACGTACTATAAATTCAACTCCTGGTGCACTAAAAAAAAAAAAAGTTGTGGCTGGGGCACAGCTCAGTATTTACAGTGTTGGCCTATCCAGCTCCAGGTGCTAGGTGTGACTTCCCAGCACCACATAAGCCAGGTGTGGGGGAGCACCCCTGTAATCCCTTCATTCTGGAGGCTGAGGAAGGAGGACTGCTGTGTGTTTGAGGCCAGCCTGCATTACATAGTAAATTCAGGACTAACCTGGACTACAGAGATAGACACTATCTCAAAAAAAAGCCTCATTAAAATTTACACAATAAATATTACAATAAAAAGGTGACAATGAAAGAACACTCAAATGTCAAGAAATAAAATGTCAACATACTTTCTGATACAATTGAATACATTTAATGAAATCTAATGAAAAGAGAATTGATTTCATTAATATTACAGCAATATTTTCCAGATCTAACAAACTCCAGCGGGGAAAGTATCCAAGCTCTAGTCCTAGATGTATCAGGTGTAAGACATCAGGAAAGTCACTTAGTTTCTCAGATCCTCGAAACATAAAATGGCGCGCAGTCCTTCTCCTTTAACTTTTGTAAAGAGAGCTAAAAGATACATAAGTTAACATGTGAAAAGCATTTTATAAAATCTAAAAGGTTAATCAAATATATTAATCAAATTTAAGATATTAATAAGTTGCCCAAAACTCAACAGGTAACTCACAGCACGTGTACCTATTTTTTTGCATTCACATGATAAAAGCATTTTATCCACATAAATATACAAAAGTATAACTTCTATTAACATTAAATATATAATATGAGATTTATATATTTTCTACAGAATTATTCACACTTTGCATTTACTGCCACTATTTGGAAAATCAGTGACATTTTAGTGTGTCCAATGACAGATTAAGGTGGCATCATTCAGCAAAAGTTCCAAGCATAAAGATTAAACTAAGAAATAACAGGATAATTAATTATACTTTACAGATACAAGAGAATATGGCAACTTCTCTTATTGCACACTATGATGATGACACCAGAAATTAAGGATAGCAAATGATGTACTCAGTGAAAGTATTTTATAGAATCAAAGAAATGCATTAACTGGTAACAGACTCTCTATAAGATATGTCAAAATAAATAAAAGTGTAAGCGAAAAGAAAAAAACTACTCTTTCAGAATTTGTTCTACTTTCACAAATGATTAAGTTTTACTGTATCAACATCATAATTTGGTAAAATATTTAACATTACAAAAACACAAAAATATATAATTTTGCAACCACATCCCATTAAAAACAACCATAGTATTTTTAGAGCTCTGCCAAGGTTGAGGTTACCTGAAATGCCTAGCATCCCACACATTTCCTCAGTAAGCAAGACTGTTCATCAAAAAGATTATCTTCACCTAAATTTAAAACTGAACATTGCAGGAAAAGAAAAAAGAACTATAAAAAGATTCAACCTTTATAGGAAACTTAAGTTAAATATACTTGAAAACCATAAACTATTTACCAGTTATAATGATAGGGGATTGTGAACCCTCAAAAAATCTTTTAGTTCTAAAATAATATGATGGGCTGGAGTAGCTCAGCGATTTCAGTGATTAAAGTGCTTGCCTAGCAAGCTCACGGCCCTGGGTTCAATGTCCCAGCACCACATATACTGGGTGTGGTGGCACACACCTGTAATCCCAGCACTCGGAGGCTGAGGCAGGAGGATTGCCATGTATTGGAGGCCACCCTGGCCTCCACAATGAGTTCAGAAACAGCCTGGGCTGCAGAGTGAGATCCTGCCTCAAAACAAAAACAAGAACAAAATAAAATAATATGATTAAAATATATAGAAAAATGTGCTCTAGTACTTATAAAAATTCTTATTTATAGATATCCAAATTAAATCTAATATAACCTATAGTGCTAATTCGAACTGCAAAGACTACAGCCAATAGAGTGTGAGACTGTAATTTAGATAATTTTCCCTAACTACTAAAACTGTTGAAAACCACTTTGCATAAAGGCGTCTTTTACTAATTGTCAAGCTCTGTATATAACTGTGAATTGGGCGATATAAATTCTGCTACTGCCCATCAATTAATGGTATTAACAATACCTCTATGTGAGTATGTCTTATTAATGCTTTGCAACAGTGATCCTTTCAGATGAGTCAAGTGAAACAATACCAACCGGCTGGCTAATTTATTCAGCACAGGTGTTCATTATTTATTTTTTTAGTCATTTGCACCTTCCCTCCTGTTACAGCTTGCTGCAGAATTTTCTTCTTTATATTTTTATTTTGATGTAAGCACTCTGTTCTAAGGTCATTCATTTCTGGTTTATGCAATGGAGATAATGCTGCTACCCAGCTGTTCATTTGTAAAATAAATGCATAATGGTTACTCATAAGCCAAAAATCAGACTATCTGAGAAAACTATAATATAAATACATACTATGCAATGTTAGCTTGCTATATTACAATACATTAGCATGACTATTTCCCTATTTGTTAACAAATTAAAAAGGTTAATAGATATTATAGAATGAAGTTCTTGCCACATTTCTCCAAGAACAAAATCATATAATGCATTATAGTAAGTACTGCTGGTATCTACTCAGCAGCCACTTTCCCCTTCTCCCTTGCTATGAGAGCCTCAGTCATATTCTTTTTCCTTTATTAAGATATATATATCATATATATATATGATACATAATGGTTACAATGATATTGGATACTTTACACACATATATGCTGTATTAACATCACATTCCCGTTCCCCTTCTAATTTCTGGACCTCTCACACCCTCTCTTACTCCCTCATGGGCACTCATTATCACACCCACTTGGATCTATAAAATGCCTGTATTCTGGGTTTCTCGTATTAGAGAAATCATGCAATATTTACACTTTCATGTCTGACTCACCTCACTAAACATGATGGTTTTCAGTTTTGACCATTTACCTACAAAAGTTTCAATTTTGCTCCAATTTCAGACAAAAAATGCCCAGTCTTAACATATGGATCATAACTGATCAAGACCAATTTTGGTGATTTTACTTCTCTTTCTTGGTGATAGATTTAGAAGTGAGAATATAATCTGGTTTTAGCCAATGAGTTGAGAAAGAGTGGGCTGGGAGGTCTTAGTAAAGGCATTCAAGTATAATGATAAGCAAACACATCTCAAACACAAAACAAACTGTTACCCTTTCCTTTCACCTTTGGAGTTTTTGTGGTGTGAGAACCTGTATGAAATCACAGCGACTGTCTTGCACCAAGATGGAAGGCAGGAAGAAGTGCAGTGGCTCCCCCAGGCATCCACTGTGCTTTCGCTGCTCCACTAACAAATCTGCTACCTCCCTTTGCAGCCACAGCCAGCTACCTAATTATTTCAACCATTTTTAGTTAACCTTCATGGCACAGCTTAAAAAAACCTACTTACGCAATTATGAATAATTCCCTTTAAATTGTAAAAGGTCACTTTACATATCTTTTATTTAGTATTCCTTTCCTCTTATCAGTAACATCTCATTGATATAACTGATCAAATATTTTTAAAAATAATTTCAAGTTAAGTATTTGCAATTCAAAATAGGTAGAGGGGTTGGAGGAATGGCTCAGCATTTAAAGCACTTTCCTAGCAAGCACTAAATCAAGCACTAAGTACCCGAGTTCGATTCCTCAGCACTACATAAGCCGGGCACGGTGGTACATGCCTGTAATCCCAGTACTCAGGAGGCTCAGACAGGAGGATTGCTGTGAATCTAAGGTTAGCCTAGGCTACACAGTGAGTTCAAGACCAGCCTGGGCTGCTGAGTGAGACCCTGACCCTCCCTCTCACCCCCAAAAGAGGTAGGATTTTAGATTCCTATCATTATTTTTTGTACCTATATCAATCCACTAGAAAGTTGGTTTATTTGAGAGCACGGAATACTAGCCACTAGACTATCAGAGAAAACTTTTATTTAATTATATTTTGAGAATGGGTATCGCTCTGTAGCCCAGGCTGGCCCTAAATTCACTATGGAGCCCAGGCTGGTCTTGGACTCACGGCAATCATCCCGAGTGCTAGGCTTACAGATGTGCACCACTACGTCCATTTTATGTGCTGCTGGGGAATCAAACTCAGGGCTGTGTACTTGCTAGGCAAGCACTTCAATGGCTGTGTCATTCCTCCATCTCAAAAGTTCATTCACTTGAATCTAAGAGGCAAGTTTTCATCTTGCATTCAAATCATACTAGTAAAGAGACACAATGTTTAATAGCATGCAAATAACAAGGGAGAAAAATGACGGCTTAATGTTAAAACTATAATGTCTAACTAAAGAATTATGACATTATGCTATTAACAAGAAAAATCTTCTATCTAAAATTTATTTGAATTTATGTACCTTAGTTGTGAATTAATGTTCTCTGCCTTCTCATAGTCTGTCAAAAATTTGAAACTAGAAATAAAAGCTATGTTTCTAAACTACAAAAGTTTTCCTTGGCATATGAAGTGCAGTCAGAACTAAATGATGCTGAATTCATCTTCTTAACACTGGTAGATAGTCACTATAATTTCCCATTAGACATAGGACTGCTTTGTAATATTATTCCTTATGGCATTCTATCAAATTAAAGAAGTAAACATGCTTCCTTATGTACTATTCTTCATAACGTATTTTTGGGAGCTAGGGGCATAGCTCAGCAGTTAAAGTGTCTGTCTAACAAGCAGAAGGGCCTGAGGTGGATTCCCCAGCACTACATAAGCCCAGCATGGTGGTACATGCTTGTAATTTCAGCATTCAAGAAGCTGAGGCTGGAAGATTGTTGTGTGTTTAAGGCCAGCCTGGGCTACAGAGTTAGTTCAGGACCAGCCTGGGCTATAGAGAGAGACCTTGTCTCAAAAAAAATTGTTTGTTGGTAGGATGGATTCTTTGATAAGTATACAACATCTGCTGAATGAAACACAGCATAATACGGTGAGCCAGGTAATGGTAATGCATATCCATAGTCTCTCCTGATTGGAAAGCCAAGGTGGTGGCAAGATCACTTGATGGCAGTAGTTTGAGATCACGCAGGCAAAAGAGCTAAGACCTTGACTCAAAAAGAACACACACACACACACACACAGACACACACACACACAAACATATACACACCCCTCACAACATGGTATCATGCAAATCCCACAGGCCTCTGAGTTAAATAAATGTGGGCTCCAATCCTGCCTCAGATATCACTGGCTCACCCTGAGCTTCAGTCTATACACCAGTGAACATATACCTACAACTCATGACAGTTGTTGCACAAAGTAAATGAAATTAAAAGCACAAAATGTGGAAAGCACTAGGTTACAGAGGACACCACAAACAAAAGCCAAAGTGTTGGCACTTTGTCATTTCCTCTTTGTAAATAACTGGGTAAACACAAAAATTCATTTCAATAAATATTTTTGTATTATCAAAACTATGTATAGTCCCAACTTAGAAATTAGTCTAGTCATTTGAAATAGCATTCAGATAACAAAGCCCTGTTAAAACAATCTGGGTAGGTTATTAACATCTTTGAGAGTTGGATACAGAAAAAGCTTTCAACAAAATCCAATATCTCTTTATGATCAAAACTAAATACCATAATGAAATGAAGTATAGAAGGATCTTACCTCAATCCAACAGAAGCAAATTATGAAAAGAACCACAGCCAAGTTCAAACTGAACAGAGAAAAACTGAAAGTATGTCCTCTAAAATCAGGAATGAGAAAAGAATGTCCACACTCAACACTCCTATTTAACATACTACTCAAAACTTTAGCCAAGAGAAAGATATGAAAGGGATAGAAAAGAGGTTAAGTCATCCTTACTTGCAGGTGCCATGATTCTTTACATAGAAAACCCAAACCCTCCAGAAAAATCTGCTTAAAAAAATCAGCAAATGGCAGGAGTCAAAATCAGTAAGTATTAATAATGAGCCGAACCAGAAAAAGACGAGGGGTTTCATTCACAATAGCTTCAAAACAATTAAATACTTAGGATTCAAACTAAACAGGGAGACAAAGGCCTCTATCACGAAAAGTATAAATCTCTGAATAAATTTTAAAAAGGAGATTAGAAAACAGAAAAACAAAACACTTGTTCCTAGGTTGGCAGAAGTAATATTTTTAAGATCACCATGCTGGCAAAAACAATCTACGTGTTCAATGCAGTCCCTATTAAAATACTAATCATATTGTTCAATGAACTGAAAGACAAAAAAAAACCCTAAATTCACAAGGAATCAGGGGAAAAAATCAGAATGGTTGAAGCAATCCTGAGCAAAAAGAGCAAAGCTGAATTTATCACAATACTAGATATCAAGTTATACACAAAATTATAGTAATAAAAATCAATGAGGTAATGGTGCAAAAACAGACATGTAAATCAATAACAGAAGACACAAAACTACCTCATGAATTTAGAGCCATGATTTTTGACAAAGGAGCTAAAACCTAAGTTAGAGAAAAAAATAACCTATTTAACAAATGGTGCTAGAGTCTGGGTATCTATTTGTACAAGATCTCCATCTCTCATCCTGTACTAATATCAAATCTCAATGGATCAAAGATACAGATATTGAAACAGAAACTTTGAAACTGCTAGAAAATAACATAGTAGAAATGTTGAAGCCATAGGCACAGACAAAGACTTTCTCAACATGATTTCAAGAGCACAGGAAATAATATCAAGAATCAATAAACGGGATTCCACTAAACAAAAAAAAGGAAAAAATTGCACAGCAAAGGAAACAATCCACAAAGTGAAAAGAAAAAACTTATGGAATGTGGGAAAATTTTTGCTAGTTACTCTTCTGACAGAGGACTAATATCTAGAGTATGTATGGAATCAAAAAAATTATGCCCTCAAAGAACAAATGACTCAATCAAACCACGGGAAAATGAACTGAAGAGACACTTCCTAGAAGAAAAAAATACCAGTAAGCACATGAAAAAATGTTCAACATCTGACATTAGGAAAATGCAAATCAAAACAACTCTGAGATTGTATCTTATCCTACTTAGAATGTATATCATCACCACAAAAATCAATGGATACTAGTAAGGAAGCAGGGGAAAGGATGCAATTCCACCTATGCTGCTGGCGCAAATGTAAACCAGTACAACCACTATGGAAATCGGTATGAAGATTCCTCAAAAAAAACTAAAATTAGAAATTCTATTTGACCCAGATCTACATCTTCTGGGTAAATTCTCAAAAGATTCAAAGGGATCATACTACAGTGACATTTGCATAACCATGTTTATAGCAGTGCAATTCATAGTAGCTAAACTCTAGAAAGAGCCTAAATGCCTATCAGCCAATGTGTAAAGAAAATTTGGTATATATTCAATGGAATATCATCCAGTCATAAAGAATGATATCATATCACCTGAGGAAAACAGATGGAACTCGACAGTATCATGCTAAGTGAAGTAAGAAAATCAGAAAGATAAATACCACACGTTTTCACTCATATGAGAAACCCAAAATATAAATAATAAATAAGAGCTAATAGAAAACAAGAATGTAGACTGAAGAAGATTAGGAGAAGAAAGGGATATGAGGTTAAAGACACTGAAATGATTCATATATGTGATACGGATATACCAATTCACCAAAAGGAACAGTACTATTCTGAACTATGCATGCGCGCGTGCGCACACACACACACACACACACACACACACACAGGCGTGTGCGCGTTCTCTCTCTCTCTCTCTCTCTCTACTGTATTAGTCACTTTTCCATCCTGGGACAAAAAACGCAACACCAGCAACTTAAACAACAAAAGATTTAGTAGCTTGTTGGGCTCGTAGTATACAGTTGCTTCACTTGGAAATGAACTGGCCTCAGCATAGAAACAGATGGTGGGAGGACCTGACAGAAGGATACTGCTTGTCCCATGACAGCCAGAAGAGGGAGAAAAGAGAAACCGGGGATAAAAATAATTCCTTCCGGGTCATACTCATTTACCCTCCTCCAACCAGGTCCCACCTAATAATAGTACATTCGGCTCCTGATTTTCACTTCTTACGTCTCAAAAAGGCTTGGATTCTGGAGCACCTTAAATTAGGCTTACTCAACAGGTTCTGCTCGATTTAAGCAAACACCTTACCCTTCCTGGTGTGATTGGCCATTAAAGGATAAGATTTTAGGCAATGTTTCATTTAACCAGTTAGTTGAATTACATGTGCTGGTCACTGTCTTCATTCAATCTCTCTAGTCAAAACAATTTTCCTGCACACCAGGTTATAATTCTAGTATCAGTGTGCTTGCCTACAATAGATACCACTTTCCTGGCTACTTTAAATAAGTATTAAAAATACCCAGAAATTAAGGTTTCCATAAAGAACTATTAAATAAGATCTTTAAATTAATAGGTTCAGGGTCATGAAATTTCATACTAAGTAAATCTTTGTGATAGTCATTTGGGCCCCAGCCCCTTTTACCTAATTTCAAGTTTGTGGACAATATCAAAACATGAAATATGCCACAACCTGGCTGAGGTTCAGTGAAACACTGTCATTCTTGTTTACCCAAGTTGTTAGCAAAGTGGAACAAACACCTTGATATTAAAACTGAAACACTAAAACTTCTGGAAAACAAATTAGGTAACTAGCTAAAAGACACAGGTGTAGGCAAGGACTTTCTTAATAAGATACCAAAAGCAAAAGAAAGTGCCCCCACCCCCATATTAACAAATGAGATTAGGTCAAATTAAAAAGTTTCTGCACAGCAAAGAAAATTATCAACAGTGTAAAAAGAGAACCAACAGACTGGGAAAAATTATTTACCACAAATACATCAGACTCGAGACTTATAACCAGAATATATAGGGAACTGAAAAAAGGAAGGCCCTCAAAAATCAAAGATCCGATTATAAAATGGGCAAAAGAAATGAATAGGTAGTTCTCAAATGAAGTTCAACTGGCCAATAAATACATGAAAAGATGTTCAACATCCTTATCCATAGAATTGCAAATCAAAACATCGCTAAGATACCATCGAACTCCAGAGATTGGCCTATATGAAGAACTCAAACAGCAATCAGTGCTAGCAAGGCTGTGTGGAAAAAGGAACCCTTCTGCGCTGGTGGGAATGTAAACTGGTTCAACAACTATGAAAAGCAGCATGGAAAAGACTGGAAATAAATACCAAAAGACTCAAAAGACTGGAAATAAACATCCCCTTTGATCCCAAAAAATTTACAAACAACATATAACCAAGATACATACCCTTGTTCATAGCAGCACAACTCACGCTAGTTAATGTGTGGAAGACACCAAAATACCCAACAATAGATCAATGGATACACAAACTGTGGTATTTATACACAATGGAATACTATGCATCTATAAAGTCCAACAGCGTGGAGGCTTTTGTAGGCAAATGGAGGCAACTTGAGAACATCATGCTTAGTGAAGTGAATCAGAAGCAGAAAGTGAGGTATCAAATGGTTTCTCTGATATGAGAAATCCAGATCACAATTATTTCATAGAACTTAATGTGGGGAATAATGGGAACTGGAGGTGAGGGGGCGGGAGTGGGAGGGTCAAAAAGGGATGGGAAGGATTTGTAACTCTGGTATAACATAGATGTGTACAAGATCCTGAAGATCAATGTAAACTTCATGCATTGCACTTATACTTATCAATAAAATGGGGAAAATATGTACATTGCCAGTAATCTCCTTTAAAATATTCCCCTTTGCTTTGAGTACACTTATCCCAGCATTCTTTCTAGTTTCTGCAGTAGTAGTGGAAGTTGTTTGTGTCTTGTAAGGTGTGATCAAAACTTTGGCGAATGCTGTTACTGTCATCCACCATTACAGTGTCCATGTTATTTCAACTTTAGCATTATGCAAGTGTTGCCTTTTCCCCAAAGTCCAAATGACCATGAGAGGTAAATATTTTGAATCAACTCAGGCCATCAAGGCAGTCAGAACATGATAACTAGGGACACAAATGAGGCCTTCCACAACTGTTTCAGAAAGAGGCAAGAACTATGGTATAAATACTTCTAAGCAAAGAAAATAATTTGGGGGAGTTTAGTGGGAATGTGTCCTTTACCATACTAACTTTTCTAACTTGTCACTGTTTTGATCATGTCTCATAAGTGCTCAATTCATGTTTTTTGAGGCAGGGTCTCACTCTGTAGTTCAGGCTGGTCCTAACTCACTATGTAGCCCAAGCTGGTCTGGAGCTAATGGCAATCCTCCTGCCTCAGCATCTTGAGTACTGGGATTACAGACATGTGCCATCATGCCCTGGTTATGTGGTTGTAGGGAATATAACCCAGGCCCTTACGCTTGCTAGTCAAGTGCTTTAACTGCTGTGTTATTCCTCCAGCCCCTCAATTTAATTTTTTAAATCAAAATTATAAACTGTAATTCTGCTATACTAAATATTATCTAAAAAAGGATGTTGCACTTAGGAGAACACTGAAGTAAGAGTAAAGGACCCTGAGGCTTTATTTTGGGCTCTACCTAGCCTTGTTACCTTTAACAACTTGTTTAATCTCTGTGCCCTTCAATTCTATAAAATAATGCAGTTCTTACTACTACCCTATCCTAACACAAGATTGCTGCGAAGATCACAGATTGAGAGGAGTTTGGTAAATTGTTAGGAATTAATGTAAGATGTGATTATTGCTTGTAGAAACCCGAAAGTTACACTTAGAAACAGGAAAAAACCATCAGTCTGACTTGCAGTATCCAATGCCATAGAAATCCATATTGTTGGCTTTTTCTGAGTAGATGTGAAAGAGAGGACATTAAAGTTAGTTTTTGTTAAATACTTTCCATACCTGGCATAACAAAATACTTCCACATGCTGAATGGTTTTATCTTTCCTGCTAAGAACAATGGCTTCTTCATTTTCAAGGATCTGCTCTTGCCACGTAGAACGTTCAGTCACATGGTCATTGTTTTCCTATGCAAAACATGGGTGACAAGTTTTAGTTGAACTAAGTAAGTAGAATCCCTAATTTTCTGAGAAAATTTATGTGTTTTCTAAGTTCATGCTTTCCTCTCATTGCATTAAAACTTTTAAAAAAAATGGTATCACTTCAAAGTCATTTAAGCAACTCTTAACAGTGTATCAACTTCAAAGTAAGGAGCGGAAAACAGTACAGAACAGGTATCCTATCAAAAACTAACCTCAGCATGCAGATTTCTATCAGGATATGTGACATTTCTACACATTCCTGATATATCACATTTCTATTTGGACATGGCTGTTTTGATATTGTTGAGAAAGTAGGATGACCTACCTACTGTGAATAAAACATCCCCAGTGTGCAATTACTTGTTAATAGTTAAGTTTTATTTTGTTGCATTTACTTCTCAAAACACAAGGGTCACATAGGCATATATCAATGGTAGTGCTGATCAGAGAAACCTTTTTGAAAATGTGTTTTATTCAAGCTACTAGTGGAGAAATATACCTATGTTATCAACTATGTTAAATAGATTTATTAGCAGAGAAATTCTAAACTTACAATTTCAGAAAGTAGGGCAATAGGGTTTTTTTTTAAATGTCCACTGTTCTGAATTTCATGTCATAAAAAGAAGAAAAGTAGTGGCAAATAGGTCTTATTATAAAGGGTTCTATTAGTTTTAAACTAATAGAGGTGAAGTAAAAGAAGGTCACGTGTGCAGATGTAGGATTACCAGCTGGAGAACAGCAAGCAAAGAAGGAAAAGTGAAGGAGAAAAGAACATGGCATACTGTGGGTAAACAAGCATTAAAATAAATAATCATAAATGATTATATATATATATATAAAATTTATATATATTTATGTATATATAGAGATATATAATTTACTTTTTAAAAATCTCTTTATTCAGCACAAGTTCTCCATTTCATCAACCACGGTACTCTTCGTTCTGAGAATCTAGATTAACTTTTTTCATGAAGTACTAAATATGACTAAATATGACTTTCACATACATATGACTAGGGTAAGGTTCAAAAGAGCACTTCTAATCAACTTAAATACATGAATATTTTAGGCAAATAGACCAAACTAGCTAAAAGCCTACTTATAAAACTCTTGATTTATACATAATTTGCATTATGTAAAATGCTACTTTATAAATATTGCTCATTTCTCCACACTCTTCCCCTGAATTGATATTCAGGTCATAACTTCACTGCACGTCTTCAGCAGCAGTGTCTTAGTCTTCATGAGAGCCACTTTTCATTGACAGACAACATTAAATCAATTGATACAAATACAATGCTTACTTAGTATGATGATTGGCATATGATGTATGCTTTAAAAGATTCAGTCTTAGCAAACTAAACACAATTTTCACAATTTTCTGGAATATATCAGACTGTGCTTTCTACACAGTCAATTTTTTAAGATATAACACTTTTTGATTCCACTTAAGATATGCTTAGCAGAAATTTTATTTCAAGCCACATGTGCCCATTTATGCAAAGTTAGGCAAGTTTTTAAATCCGATCTTAAAAAACTGTTAAACTCCATAACATCACAAATTCTCTATATTATGCTGTATTTGATCTCTATAAAGCTTCATATTCAACACTGGTGTTCAACAGCTGTAGTAGTGAAATCCTACAAATATGAAAAAATTAGTGACTTTATATTAAATCTTTTTCCTGGCTTTCTTCTATGACATACGGTGTCAGGTGACTTAGATAAATATTCAGAAGAATCAATGACAGAGGTCTTTTCAATGAATGTATCTGCTCAAAATAGTTGTGGTTTTGTAGTTGTTGTTTAAAATACACTAACTGAAACAGCAACTACCAATACATGAGATTTTTTACAAATACTTGTCCACTTTTAGTGAAAGATGACTTGGGGGAGGAAAAGTCTTACCTAATATTTGAGCATACATAGAGACCAGAAAACAGTTTATGCATGATTACTTCTCAGCCAACCAACTTAGATTTGAAACTTAAGATCTATATTACGAAAGAATCAGAAAAACATCAGTTATACCGATGTGCACACTCTTGTCAAACAAATGAGTAAAAATAAAATAGCAGAGCCTATATAAAGATGGAAGAGTAAGATTTTCTTCAATGCAGGACTACAGTGTAACACAAAATACAGACTAGCAAATTAAGAGAGTAGATAAGTTTACCTGACATTCCTTTATCCAGGACAACAGTCCTGAAAAGCTAAAACTGGCCCAATTTCCTCCATAGTAGCTTCTTCTGTAACAATAAAAATAGAATAAAGAAAGGTGTATGAAAATGGAAGTCATCAATTATCATCAAACCAATCATCTTGGCCCCCTACCTCATTTCATTTTTTAATACTGCTGCCTCAAGAGCTCAAAAGTACACATAATTGGGGTGCTGACACAAGAGGAAGTAGTAAGTTAAAAAAAAGGGACTCTCGGGTCCCACATTAAACTTTTTATTGTATAAGAAGTTTAAAAATAATTTTGGTCGCCTTAGAGCTTTCTTTCCTGACAATGTTAATATCTTCACATAGGGAAAGAGCAGGTAGCATGAAAGTATATAACTTCTCAGGTAACAAACAGGGCTAAGAAAATGATTTGAATAGTTCTCAAAGAGAGAGACACATACACACACACACCCTAAGTTCTCTGTAAGCAATCACATTTTTGCCACTTTAGATAGGCCAGATAAAGGAGTGATGTCTTTAGATAAAAGGACTGATAAAAACTTTGTAGAATTGAACTTATGCGGGGACTTTCAGCAACCAAAACTTTCTAACTCTGCACTAAATATCAGTCTTCCCAATTCTCACAAAACTCTCCACTTTTGGTGAACATACAACATCAGATCCTACCTGTAACACACATTCTTGGTCTCAGTAGGAGAGATTATTGGTTTTGTTTATATTTTTGTATTTGCTACCCTATCTTTCTCTACTGAAAAAATACATAAAAGCTCTTAGTGCTGCTATAATTCTTCTCAATCAACTCCACATAAATCAGAGAATATTTTATCAAATAATGGCCATTTTGCTGTAACAGAGAAAGGGGTTAAACACTTGTAACAGCAGGTCTAGGTTATAGATCACTGCTTTATTTATATCTGATAGCTCTTTCAGAGACAATGTAAACTCAGACTTTACCTCAAATCTGAAATAGGAATAGGGATTGACAGACTATATTTGAAAAAATACTACCTTAATTAATTAAAGTGGAATGGAAAAATAGGAAAAAATATATAGTGGATTTTTTTACATTCATTATGTCAGTTTGGCTCTGCAAGAATCCTGAAAGTGCTGTAATTATCCCCATTTTGCAAATAATAAAATAATTAAGTATTTTTTCTAAATCACTCAGGTAGGAAATGGCAAAGCCTGGACCTAAATGCAGGGCATATCTGGTTCCAAAGCCTGTGGGTGATCTTCCCACTATATAAATTATGTACTCTAACCTACAGGATCCTGAAATCTGATTACACATAAAGACAGTAGGATCAGTTCACAAACACTAGATGGAATGTTCTCTAAGTTTTCATTTGTAAAATGAGCTAGGATAACAATTTCATGACTATGTCACAAATGCAAGATTATGAAAGACTATTCATTTCTAGGACCTAAAAAACCCACATTTTATTACATATCTCACGTTTAATATGTGAACAAATCTTTGGTAAAAATAGCCCTGGCTATCAGATTGGTTTGCCAGACATTCTGGAGCGCAATACAGCATGTACATTTAACAAAAAAAAAAAAAAAAAGGCTGCATTCCATGTAAATTTGGTTATAGTATTATAATGAGCCAGGTTATGTCACTATCTTCCTGGTGGCAAGTAATAGGAATGGCTAGGAAATATACTGAAATTATTTCCTATGTAAATTTTCATTTAGTAAAACTCCCACATACCTGCTACCCAACATGAAGGTGGTGGGCCTCCGTGACTGAGTAGGCAGAAATAATTCTAAAGTCAGAGATGATCAGGCCCTTATCTGGTTGGTTTTGTGAGTTGGTATAGGAAAAGGGTATATGTTTATCACACATAATATGTCATCTTGAAATGTTCGATAGGTTTAGAAGAGTCCTAAGAAGCTACATGTAGTTGCTACGGCAATCAGATCAATCTGCTAGAAAGTCATACCAGCCTGTATTTCCAGTCAAGAGGCTTGGAGAGAAACATTCTCCTTGGAGATATTAGTCATTCCACAAGAGGCTGCCTTCAATTCTTATTTCTCTTTGTGATATCATCTATTCCCATGATTCAATTATCAATTCTCTGCTGATGTCTCACAAATTGGTAAATCTGATCTGAACCCTTCTACTGAGCCTAGACTCTGAAATATTTATTGACAAAATATACATATCATAAGATACTGGATATCTGCCTTCACTATATGTTCCAGGCATACTTTAATCTCTACATGCCCAAACAGCAAACTTTCGATCTATCCCTTAGCCTCTGGATTTACCATCTTAACAAATGACTATCTTTATAGCTTGTGTTAGTTACTTTTTCATTGCTGTTACTGAAGACCCGACATTCACAAATTAGGGGAGGAAAAGTTCAGAAGGTCACAGTCCACTTGGGCAGTCAGAAATAGTGGAAGTACATGGCAGAGGCAGAGGTGGAGGCAGCTCCTAAGACTTTGGTAACAGAAAACCAAGTCAAGGCAAGCCAAGCCTACTCTCATAAGGAAGGCAGGAAGCAGCTTACATATCCTTTCAGGCCCATTCCAGCGATCTGCCCCTGGTCCAGCCTCAGTTTTCTACCCTGTCCAGATGCAGAAGGTGTGGCAAGCCCCCACCACAGCTCACCTTTTCACGTGTCACTCACTAGACCCTCACAGAGACTCCTAGCAGGTTGTGCCCTGTATTCATTTCACAGTGTAGAAAAACATCCCACATAATTAGTCTTCCACCAGGTCTCTTGATCATAAAGCCCAGTATTTGCCTATTTCTCAATTCTACAGCTTATCTTAGTAAATAGAACATAAATTTTGCAGTCAAATAACTAAAACTTAAAGCCTAGATGCTGGCAAATGGAAGGGAAGTAAAATTGATTTATGATGTGACATGTAAATGTCCCAGTTACCCAAGACAAATGTAATTATTATGAATCACAAATGCATACTAATAAAATAATAATTATGGAGGAAAATGGGTGTCTTGGATAGTATGCTGACTATTAGGACAGGTGGGGTGACAGGGAATGTGCACACTAACTCATTACGTTAGCTCAAGTCATCTAGCCATTATTTTATATATGCATCTCAGTTATTACTGTCATTTATAAAAGGAAAGCCCTAATGCCAAATGATGCCAGAAGTAGTAAAACATTCCCTATATAAATGTCTTCCTGTTATTTTTTAGGAACAACGGTCTTCTGTGAGTGACCTTTCTTAAAGTAGCTTCTTGGAGCCAGCAGTGGCCCTGAACTTAGCCACCAAAGTGGCAAAGAAGAAAATGGGATGGTTTTAGTTTTTAACTATACGTCTCAATATCCATTTCTGGTAAAGTACTTGGGGCACTGTGCACAAAGTTCATATTCCATCGCACAGCATCGAAGCTTTATCGTTAACAGATACCCCGAGGTGACAGTATATGGTAACAAGTAGAGGTAGTGAACTAACCGATCTAAGTATTTTTGGTGAACTGGTAAGTGCAACAATCCACTCACCTTAGGCATGGAATTGCTACACTATTTCTGGGTGGTATGTAGAAGGACTTGCTATCAGGCCAGCAGCAGAGGAGCAGAGGAAAGCCTCCAAGGATAGATGTGGGAAACGTGGTCAGATTCACCTTTTGGTGAGACCTGTTGACATATGTGTGTGTTCTGTTTGTACTATAGGAATATACCGGAAATTCAGTAAGAATATTCTTTCTGATTAATATTTTAATAAAGATCTGATAACTAAGAAGCATTATGCTTGGTGGGCTCTTTTTCCTCACATCTCATTTTAAATTGAGCACTGAAGTAAGAGAGTATTTCAGTTATAGTTCTACCAATATTTCTGTCTAGAGGCCTGTTACCATTCTGGTCTTCAGTGAAAGTTTTGTCTCCAAAAAAGGATTACAATTTTACTAACCAACAGAGTGGGTGCAGCATATTCCTCACTACTATAAATACTTCTGCAGTGTTCAAATTTTTAATTGGCTAATACTCATGATCTGTGGAAAAGCATAACACACTCTGTATGATCTTAGTCACACAAAATGGCATGTTAAACATACACACTCAAGACCTAGAAGAACACATCATCCAACTAAGCTACTCAGCGGTTTGAAGTACTTTGTTCCTTGCTTATGCTTTCTGTTGCATGTAATCCACATACTGTTTTTTTAAATGTATTACTTTTAAATGATAAAAAATAAATAAAATTTGGTTCCTTTAATTGATAGGGACACTAAAGAAGTTATTCTAATTCTGAGTTTGATTCCTCATCCACAAAAGGAGAAAAATTATTTTTTAGGAAAATAATATTTTAAAGTATCCAGCAAAGAATTAAGGAAACAGTAAATAGTAGCTATTATTATACCACGTTGTAACAGCATAAATCTTAGATTTAACTGAAACAAGTGGAAATCATTTTCATTAATAAATTAGTTCCACAAACATAAATTCTGTCTGTCACATGAATAAGGGAAGGGTAAAAATAGAATAATACCAGATTCTCTGATACTTAATACATTTTTCTCACCCTTATAGGAAAGTACTGTTTTCTTTCTTTATATAAATAATTTCCTTCTAAGTGACATTTTTGACACTTTCTTATTTTCTGTATTTATGTATATGTATATGTAAATGTACATGTATATATATGGGTATTCTGTTAGAAATAAAAAGATGTGATTTTATTTTTGCCTTAAAGAAAACCTCAGAAAGTCAAACTCAACTAACAGATACATAAATCCAATTTCACAGTATTAGCTGTTGAATCAATATTGCTTTTTAGTCAATAATTACAAAACAGGGGCTGGAGGAATAGCACAGCGGTTAAAGCACTATGAGCTCTATTCCTCAGGACCCCATAAACTGGACGTAGTGGTACACGCCTGTAATTGCAGCTCTTGGAGGCTGAGGCAGAAGGATTGCCATTAGGCCAGCCTGTGCTACATAGTGAGCACAGGATCAGCTTGAACTACAGAGTGAGATTCTGCTTCAAAACACATAATAATAATCGCTGAACATTTATGGAGTATTTTTGTCCTATCATTAAAAAAATAGTGGATATCAGATCTGAATTTTTCACTTAAGTCTACATATGAACAGTTAATTTCCAGGGAAGAAAAATACCATAAAATTGATTTGACAGACAACTGTAAATGCAATTTCTGAGGTGACTCAATTCAGTAGAGATTTATTAAGCCATGAAAATCTGCCTCTAGAAAGAAATCAACAATCAATTAACTTTCTTTAAAAAGCTTAAGAGAGGGAACTGATGATGCTAGCTCTTAAGGACCTACTTCATTGTCTCATACAAAAGATGAGACGCTAACTATGACTACTCCCACTAACCCTACCCTCCAACCACCAAATCTCAATGTTGTTCTTTTTATTTTCTTATATTATTTATTTTCTTTCACAGTATGACTTATGACATTTAAGCCCAATTAAAGTCTATATTTTTATGAGGGTCCAACATCCATCATGAGAGTAGCAGTCATTTTTATGGTTTAGATCTAAAATGGTCCCCAAAATTCTCAAATGTTGGGATCAGAGGGGTGTTATACTCATGAATGGACTCACCCACTGATCACTCAGTACCTGAATGTGATGCCAGGCAGTATGATCTGCCTGGAGGTGGGTCACTGGGAAACTGACCTAGAAGGGTGTAATCTTTTTAGAGTCTATCTTCTTTTTCTGCTTCCTGGCTGGCATATGTTGAACAGCTGCCCTCTGCCAGGTCCTTTCATCTGTCTTTTCTGTGGTGGTGCTAGTAAACCAGGAACAAAACCCAACTGAAACTGTAAGTCAAATAAACCTGTCTACCTTTAAGATGCAGGTGTCTTAGTGATGTGACAGTGACTAATATAATCTGGTTTGTTGTTTGCTTCTTGATACCCAGAAACTGGCAAAGCACTCATTTGGTTTTACATCTGGTTTCTAAGTATAATGGTTATATTTCTTCAGAACTGACAGTTCTTAACAAATGCCCACAACATATTAAAGACTTAGAGGAAAAGGGATGTCAACATGGTACCAAGCCAAGAGAAGAGCACAAAAGGTATTCATAGCCACCCTACTGCTACCTAGCCTCCCTACGGTACAGAGCCCTGGAGGCTCTCTGTTACATGTAAAATGTACCTCCCTCTTAAATGTAAAAAGCTACCAGAAATCCTGATAATCTTCAATGGCACAATGAGATATCAAGCTACACTTTACAATGACTGTTTACCATTAAGTCTATGGCTACAAAGAAATCACTGGGATAAATTTTCCTTCTACACTCCTATGTGAACTCATTTAGTTGCATAGTTTTAGTCATTTATTTCCAAAGAGTAGAAGATTTTCTGTTATTTTTCAATATTAGTGCTTGAATATATCATGATAGTGTAGGTGCTAGACAGAAAATATATAGACTGGCTAAGATAAGAAAGAAGGAAAGAAAGGCCAGTGAGACAAAACAAAGGTGGTGCAGGGGAAGGGTCAAGTGCTTCCCCTCGCCAGACCACGCAATTAAGGAAAGCCGTATGGAAGAGTTAGAATTTTTCCAGTCCAGCTGCTTGCCTCAGATACACAAGACAGCTGAGTACACAAGTTAAAAAAAAAAGTAACAAGGGGGAGGAGAGAGCAACACAAAGGAGACCCCTGCTCGATAAAAACCTAAATCCTAAGGCAGCCAGGAATAATCTGCACATCCTGAACCCATCAGCTACCTGAGAACTTCAGTTTTGGTTCTGTACCTTAATAAATTTAATTTATGCTTTCCTATGCATTAGACTCTGTTGTGCTTTATTCTAAACTATCACAAGACATTCCTGAACCTGGGGACCACTGAGGGTGACTGAGCTCATGTGACTCGGGGTCCACAACATTTTGGGGATATAAAAGAACCCCCCCCCCACACACACACACACAGGCAGACGTGCACAGTCTGTACACCCAGTCTAAACTGAGAGCGGGTTTATATTTGCTCCTTGTTGCTCTCTGGGGAAACCTTAGCCACATCTAACACAGCCAAACTAAGAGGTGACAGACTAGGCCTGGGCTGGTAATAACATAATGAGAAGCTTCACATAAGGCCAGGGAAAACTGGTTCCCAGCTGTGGGTTCATAACAGCCAGCCTATGCCAAGATTCATTCTGAGAATCCAGCAGAGTGGACACAGGCTTTGTTCCCATACCCACTGTTGATCCTTATTCAAGATTTCTGGGAAGAAACCACTGACCCTGTAGTACAATTACAATATTTAGGACCTTCCTCAAAGTTGTGAACTTAAGGGGTTATAAAAAGACAGACATGATATTTTGTTTAGCTTCTAATGCCTTCAGAATGGACTGGGACTTGCCCCAGTAACCCTGCAAACCTATCATGATTGGAGATTGCAAAACGTAGTGGACAGCAACATGCCCTTTCTTCTTGCTGGGCCCTCGCCCCAGTTCTGAAGCAGTAGGCACAGGCCTAAGGAACACTGTCCTCTCTCCACTTCTCAGGGGTTTAAGGTGGCACTTGATGGCCTTCTTTATTTCTCTGGCTGTCTTTCGTGGTGATCCAAACAATCCAACTCTGGGCACCAGGGCGAACCTGCCAGGGCACATGTATCCAAGATGGGGGG